>JANHAO010005446.1:0-22655 GCA_026873985.1 Saraca asoca | reverse complement strand
GATGAAAATAATTTTGATCATATCATATTATGTTTATGAGATTTAATTGTTTGTTGAGTATGTGCAGGTTCAAAGTTCATCAAGACTCTTTAAGAGATCTATATTAGTATTAGGACTTTATTTTGATTTTTATAGGATCTTTTGCAAGTGAATTTTTCACAATTTAGCTCCAATTATTTTTCTTAAAATAATTTTAAAAAATGAGGTAGTTTTTGAAACCACTTGAAGAAAGCAAAAAAAAAAATATAATAAGTTGTTTACGCATTGATGCTGCATTGATGCAGAAGCTGTGAAAAGCTATTTTTTACTTCATGAATTGATGCATACGTCGATGCTGTTGATACTATAAAGAAAGCAGTGAACCCTCGAACTACGGGGATGGAGGCCGTTCTAGAGATGGATCAACATGAGAGAGGTTAGAGAAGAGTATGCATTTGGAGTTAATTGTGCTAGTGCAAGTCCCAATTCATTCAAAAAATTGATTATGTACAAAGGAATTGGGAAATGCAAGCTCTCATTAAGGTGATGGATGCTAATAGCTACAAACCCCTTGGGGGAATACGCAATATGATCAGTGGGAGATGGGACCATTACACGACAGCCTTTGGGAGGAAGTACGCCTTTGTGATGCCCCTCATTTCCTTGGGCATGACACTAGAAGGGAAGTGTTTGAAAGGAAAAATGGCACTAGATCCTTCTGGCCCAATGTGAGCCACAGAGCCACTAGTGACCTTGCCACTATGGGAGACCGCATCCTCAGCGGCATGAGGCGTTCCCTTGCTCCCCTCAGATTCAATGTCATCATTGATTATTAGGTGGCGGTGGCATCTATGGGGTTAAGACATCTACAGGAGGAAGATAAAATAATCAAGTCACTACTTAATCTAAAAAGGAAATACTTGTTATCTCATACCACCCATATGCACGGAGAATAAACAAAGGCTCCAGACGCTAGGCTGGAGGCACCTAAAACTAAGGAATCCCGCCACCACCTAAGGCCCTAAATGTTAACCAACAGACTCTGGTAACAAAACAAAAACGCAAAATGCTATAACGAAAATAGAAATGCACCTTGTTGGTTACTTGAAAAATGGAGGAAGGTAGAAGGCCGGCAATCGAGGTCCTAACTTGACGGAACCTGAGAATAAGAAAGAGGCTAGAAAAGAAAGGGGGGATGATCTCTGGAATAGAAGGGAGTAGAAAGGTGTGCATTTTCAATGGATAATAAAAAGTGGGGAACTCTCCTGGCTTTATTTTGAAAAATCCAACTGTCGGATTCAAAAAACTCCTCAGATGAACCACAATCTAACGGACCAGTGGATATTGGCATTAAAAGCTAAGCCATGTGCACTGAATGTAGCAATAATTGTGCCTGATGTGAAATCGAAGAGACACGCATGAAAGGAAATGCTTCGAACCCCCTACCGAGGGTAGATGGACAAAGCAAACATCACATCTAGTCCCCGAACAATCCACTGCTCATGGCTGCAGCACGATCGCAAGTTAGCTTGCTCTAAACCCAGCTCGTGTGAGCTCCCGCTCAGGCACACCTGGTGCTAAACACACTAAGCCTCCAGAGCAAGCTCAGGCACACTTAGTGCTAAGCGCACTAAGCCTCCAGAGCTACTAATAATACCACTTAGGTATACCTGGTGCTAAATGCACTAAGCCTCCAGAGTGAGCTTGGGGACACCTAGTGCTAAGCGCACTAAGCCTCAAAAGTTATTAATAATACCGTTCGGGCACACCTGGTGCTAAATGCACTAAGCCTCCAGAGTGAGTTGGGGCACACCTAGTGCTAAGCGCACTAAGCCTCCAGAGCTACTAATAATATCGCTCGACCACACCTAGTGCTAAATGCACTAAGCCTCTAGAGCGAGCTCGGGCATACCTGGTGCTAAGCGCATTAAGCCTCCAGAGCTACTAATAATACTGCTCAGGCACACTTGGTGCTAAATGCACTAAGCCTCTAAAGCGAGCTCGGGCACACCTGATGCTAAGTGCACTAAGCCTCTAGAGTTACTAATAATACCGCTCGGGCACACCTAGTGCTAAATGCACTAAGCCTCTAGAGCGAGCTCAGGCACACCTGATGCTAAGTGCACTAAGCCTCTAGAGCTACTAATAATACCACTCGGGCACACCTGGTGCTAAATGTACTAAGCCTTCAGAGCGAGCATGGGCACACCTGGTGCTAAGCACACTAAGCCTCTAGAGCTACTAATAATACTGCTCAAGCACACTTGGTGCTAAATGCACTAAGCCTCCAGAGTAAGCTCGGGCACACCTGGTGCTAAGCGCACTAAGCCTCTAGAGCTACTAATAATACTGCTTAGGCAAACTTGGTGCTAAATGCACTAAGCCTCTAAAGCAAGCTCGGGCACACCTGGTGCTAAGTGCACTAAGCCTTCAGAGCTATTAATGACACCGCTCGGGCACACCTAGTGCTAAATGCACTAAGCCTCCAGAGTGAGCTTGGGCACACCTGGTGCTAAATGCATTAAGCTTCCAGAGCAAGCACGAGCACACCTGGTGCTAAGTGCACTAAGCCTCCAGAGCTACTAATAATACCGCTTGGGCACACCTGGTGCTAAACTCACTAAGCCTCCAGAGCGAGCTCGAGCACACCTGGTAAGCGCACTAAGCCTCTAGAGCTACGAATAATATCGCTCAAGCACACCTAGTGCAAGACACACTAAGCCTCTAGGACTCGCCTCGTCCTTAGATCAGTCCGTTGCTAGGTAGGTTATGTCATGAATAGAAGTCACCTTTTCAAAAAGCAAATCGATAACTCCCAGCCCGCAAAGCGAATTGCGAGTTAGGGGCTAATGTTATGGATATTACTCAGACTGGGCAAAAGAGGGTCATCCAAAGCCCAAAGAATTGGGGGACGAAATAAAAAGGCACGACCTAATTCAAATAAGGTAGTTAGAGAACCGTGTGGCAGATCGCACGACGGGAGCTCACAAACTTCAAACAGCGGAGGTGGCAGCAAGCTCTTCTCTACATCAATGGAAATGGCTAAACATCTGACAAACATAGCCTAAGCACTCTACCAACCCAGAAAATAGCCCCTAAAGTCCGACAATGATTTGCCTAGCATTTACTGCTCAACATCTAGCATTTAATGAATAGTATGAATGTAATCATAGTTTTACATTGATGAATTACAAATTGTAACCCTCTCCGCATGTATAAAAAAGGGATGGAAAGCTACAAGGAGGGACACAGTGAAAAAAGATACAGACACTTTGCTAATAGATTTATCATATATTTGTATGTCAAGAACATAGAAAGAGAAATAATATAACCACTGTGGATGTAGGGGTCATCTGGACTTTGGCTGAACCATGATAAAATCTTCGTCTGATCTCTTCTACTTTTCCTTTGAATCTTTTCTTTATTTATCACTTTTTACGCAATCACATAGTAGTTTGGTTCTCAGAACCTTTGGTTAGTTAACCGATTACTAAAATCGACTGTCAACACTTACTTTTTGATTACATTACAAAAACTAAAACAAGCCATATTTATAGGCAAAACTAAGATAAGAATAAAATCTTCTACTTCATCCTAATAAATCAGTATTATCTTTACTAGGCTTTATTTGTTGCATTCCAAAAATAAAGGCTTAAGGCTTATCCCAAGAGATCAACTTTATCTTTATTAAGTTTTATTTGCTGCATTCCAAAAATAAGGAATTAAGGCTTATCTCAAATTTCAGCCTTATCTTGTTACAGTTGATGCCCTGGTTTTCATAATTTAAGGCTTTGGCTTTTATCATTTTTTTAAAATCTAATTTAGATTATTTTTAATATCCTCTCTTAAATTTGATTTTGAAATAATGCTAAGTATGATCTTTAGTTTCTCAAACGTATCTACCTTCAGTGGTTTTGTTAGAATGTTTGCAAATTGATTTATAGACTTACAAAATCCTAGTTCAATTTCACCATTTTTTCCAAACTCACGAATATAATGATACTTGATACCAATATGCTTGCTTCTCCCATGGAAAACTAGTTTTTTGGCTAATGCAATAGTTGACTTATTATCACACACAATTTTCATAGGACCTATTTGTTCATGTATTAATTCATTGAGCATCCTACAAAGCTAAACTGCTTGACATGCTGCAGAAGTTGCGGCCATATACTTTACTTTCGTTATGGAAAGTGAAACAACGTATTGTTTCTTTGAGGACCATGAAAAAAAATCCTTGTCCAAGAAAGTAAGCATACCCAAAAGTGCTTTTTTGAGTTTCCATATCACTTGCCTAATCATTATCTGTGCATCCTTCCAAACCAAAATTGTTAGAGTAGGTGTAAAAAATCCTATTATCACGGATACCATTCACATACTGTAAAATTCGTTTTGCTACTTACAAATGTGATTAACAAGATTCTTCTACGAATCAACTAATGATCCCTATACTATAGGTGATATCTGGTCTGGTACAAATTAGATATCTCAAACTACCAACTAGACTTTTGAAATATGAGAGATTTATTAGTTCTCCACTTTCTTTATTTTTTAACTTTAATTATTCTACAACTGGTGTTCAGGGTAGGCTTAAGTGACTTCATTTTTAGATGTTTCAAAATATCATTGGCATATTTCTATTGGAAAATAAAAATGCCATCATCAATCTACTGCACTTCAATTCCTAAAAAATAGGATATCAATTCCATGTTTGTCATCTCAAATTGGCTAGTCATTGCTTCCCTGAAATCATCAAACATCTTACTGCAATTTCTTACAAATATCAAGTCATCAACATAAATACAAACAATAATGAGATCATTGTTAGGTTTTGACTTGATATAGAGGGTATGCTCATAAGGACATTTTTGAAAATCTTGTTGTAGCAAGTATGCATCAATTTGGCTATACCAAGCATGAGGTGCTTGTTTCAACGCATATAATGCCTTCTTCAATTTGTAAACTTGTTTCTCATGTCATTTCTTCATGTAACCAAGTGGTTATTCAACATAAACCTTTTTATCAAGGAAGCCATTTAGAAATGTTGATTTCATAGTAATCTGATGAATTTTCCATTGGTTTTGAGCTGTAAGTGCTACGATCATTTGAATAAAATCCATTCTGGCAACTAGTGCAAATATTTCAAAGTAGTCAATTCCAGACTTCTGTCTATAATCTTTTACAACTAGTCTTCTTATACACCCATTTGACTATAATAGGCTTCTTCCTAGGTGGTAAAGTAGTTAGCTTTCATGTGTCATTTTTCTCTATCGAATTAATCTCATCATGCATTGCTTGAATCTATTGTTCTTTAGTTATTGCATCTTTATAGGAAACTGGGTCACAATCTGCAAATGAGCAAAAGTTCACAATAGTTTCATTAGTGGATATATTTTCATGATCATTATCATATGTAACCACATAATTTTGTAAACGAGCTGGCATCACTTGTGTTCATTGAGAATGCTTTGATGTCTCTAGAACTGCTATGGTGGAGAAAAACTTCTAAGGAATGAACTATCAGGTGAAGATCTTTCTATTTTCGTTAACTTTGGTTCATCTTCTATGATAACACCTTGTTGTTGTTCATTTCTTTGATTCCATACCCATGCTTCATCTTCAATGAATTGGACATCATTACTCACAATCGCTTCTTTTGTTATAGGATTGTATAATTTATAATCCTTGGTCACTTCATTGTAGCTAATGAAAATGCACTTTTGGCTTTCGTCATCCAGTTTCTTTCTTCTCTCATCCAAAATATGTGGATATGCAAGACACTCAAATACACTTAAGAAAGGGACTTTTGGCTTGTTACTGCACTAAGCTTCTTCTGGAGTTTTTCCAAGAATGCTTTTTGTAGGGCATCTATTTAATAAAAATACAACATAGGTAATAGCTTCTGCCCAAAAAGGCTTTGGCAGAGCTTTAGCTTTCAATAAACTCTTTGTTATTTCAAAAATTATTTTATTTTTTATTTTAGCTATGCTAATCTGTTGATGTATAATTGTCCATCAACTGACATTGGATCCCTTGGCTTTTGTAGAAATTTAAAAATTCATTGGAAGTGAACTTTCCTCTATCAGATCTTAAGGTTTTTATAGAATAACCACTTTGTTTTTGCACAAAAGTCTTAAATTCTTTAAATTTCTCAAAGGCTTCTAAGTTTTCTTTATGAACATATACCTAAGTCTTTATGGTAAAATCATCCACAAAGATTAAAATGTACCTTTTGTGTTCAAGTGATTCTACCTCAATTGGGTCATAGATGTCTGTGTGCACTAGTTCTAAAGGTTACTTGGCCCTTCTAGCTTTTCTAATTGGAAAGAATCTCTGTATTGTTGTCCAAGAATACACCCTACATGCTGTCAATTAGGAGCTTTAATTACTAGTAGCCTATTACCATATTTTTCTGAGCTAATAGTTTTAACCCACAGAAGTTCAGATGACCATATTGAAGATGTCATAACCATTCTTCATCTTTCAAAATTATTGAAAAATTCATCAATGTTCCTGTTTGTAATGTGAGAGGAAACATGCGATTCTTTGTCATCTGCACTATTATAATCATTTTGTCATTTTTGCCTTTGATTGTGCAAACTCTATTCTGGATATTAATCATATGCCCTTTTTCAAAAAGCTGGCCAATACTCAATAAGTTCTAATAAAGACCTGACATAAAATAAACATGAACAATAGTAACATTTGTATCATATTTGGATTTAATGCTAATGTCTCCTCAGCCCATAATGGGAATTTTGGATTTATTCTTGAAATTTACTTCTCTAAGTATAGATTCATCCAGATATGAAAAAAGTTCTTTCCTTTCACAAATGTAATTACTGGACATAGTATCAATATACCATATATCTATATACTTCATATCTGGTACATTTGATTTGCACACGAGCACCCAATTCTCTTCCATATTTGCGGTATTTGATTGCTCTGTAGACTCATTCGGCATTTTTGTATAGCACTCATTTTGATAATGTCCATATTTTTTGTTTCTAAAACATTGAACATTAGATTTGTTACTTGCTCCTCTGTGACCTCTTTGATGTTTCTGAAAATTGCTATCACTTGATTTTTCTTTGTAAGTCGAATTAGAATATCCATCTCTTCCACTTCCTTGTCCTCATTCTCATCCTCGTCCACCATGACCTTGATCGCTTTGGTGGCTTTTGTTATTTTGGTGATTCACCATGCTTTGTAAAGCTTGCTTGGGACTTGAGCTTATGGCTTGTTGATTTATCCATTGCTCGTGTGAACATAATGAACCCATCATCCTTTCCATTGACATGGTTGATGTATCTTATGATTCTTTGATTGCTGTATCAATGTAATTAAAGATCATAGGATCTTTTTTACAACTTTGGTGTCTAGAATTTCTTTACTGTTGACTCTCAATTGGTTGACTCCGAATTGAATTCGATCAAAATAGGCTAAAATTGATTCTAAGTTGTTCATGTGTAATGACTCAAAATCGCCTCGTAGTGTTTGTAGCCACACTCGTCTGACATAATCATTACCTTTGTAGGATTTTTGCAAAATATCCTATACCTCATTTGCTGTATTCACACATGATATTTTTCCAAATATTGGTCTTAAAAAATTGCATAAAATGCTTTTTGATCTTTCTTTTGAGTCTTCACCAGTGCATCAAATTCCTTTTAGTCTTATACTTTTATATAGCCAGTCTCTATCAAATTCCACAAATCCTGGGATTTGAAGAATACTCTCAATTGAACACTCTAATTGTCATAGTTTTTGTCATTCAATTTAGGAAGCTATAGTTGAATCGAATTTGACACCATTTCATATCCTGGCTTTGATACTAGATGTTGGAACTAAAAATCATGAGAATAAAATAAAATAATAACATTTCTAGAGAAGAATATGAGAAAAGAAAAATTCTTTGATCACAACTTTAACTCAATATATAAAAAAAAACATTGCACTCAATCTAACTCACAAGCTTGCTAACTTATTTCTCTTCCTCACTTTTTGATTACATTATAAAAATTGAAACAAGCTATATTTATAGGCATAACTAAACTAATAAGATAAGAATAAAATCTTTAATTTCATCCCAACAAATCAGCATTATCTTCACTAGACTTTATTTATTATATTCCAAAAATAAAGGCTTAAGGCTTATCTCAACAGATTAATCTTATCTTCACTAAGTTTTATCTGCTGCATTCCAAAAATAAAGACTTAAGGCTTATCTAAAATTTTAGCCTTATCTTGTAACGGTTGAGGTTTTAGTTTCTACAATTTAAGGCTTTGGCCTTTATCATTTTTTTAAAAAATATAATTTAAATTATTTTCAACACTGAATTCAACCAAAAATATCTACCCATAACCATTAATTCATTCATGCCTTTTTTTTTTTTTTATGAATCCAATTGCTTTAGGTGCAAGACAAATATGAGACTCTAGTTATATCAACAAGCAATAATGGATTGAAGACTCGAGTGATGGAGGTAAAAATTCAAATTATAGTAACAAAAAAAATTATATTATGAATATTATTAAATGATTATTTAAAATAATTAAATTAAAGCTAACACCTTGATACATAATAAGAGACTTTGTAAATTTTTATAAAATTTCAGCATAAAAGATATAATTTATGCAAAAAAAAAATATCCTACAATTTTATAGGGAGTATATGTGTAATAAGTGCATAAAAATTTATAATTTCATTTACCAAATTTATATAAAAAAATTGAATTTTTTTTAACTTTTTATATAAAAGTACAACTTTTAATAAAAAATGACAAAACTTATAAAAACATTTTATTCAAGTTTCAAGAGTACATATGAGTACAAATTTTTTCAATTACATGTTGAAACATAACTCTTATAATAAAATTTCAAAGAGATAAGTCACATATGAAAATTTTAAAACTGTAGCAGCATAACAAAAATGCCCAAAAAATATGTATTAAATAGTATAATCTTATAGTAAAAATATATATTAATCCTTATATGAGTAATATAATGGCATATGAATTTGATGACATTAAAGAAAATAATATCTTATCTATACTATTTAATAAAAGAGGTTCTTTGGAAGACCTTTTCTTCTAATAATTAATGCAATGTCAATATTATTCTAGTTATGTCACGCCATCCATATTTCTGATGGAGTCACATCATATGATAAAAAATTTAGATTTTAATATTTTTATTTATTTTTATCTTATTCAACTTTTTAAAAATCAGAAGACAGAAAATTAATATATTAAATTCTAATTAATTTTTTAAATTAAAATATTATTATTATCTCTATCTTAAATTTTATGATTTAAGTTTTGATTTTTTATTCAAATTTTACTGTTTATTTATATCTTTTTTTTTTGACTCGATAGAAAAAGTTTAGAGTGAGAAAAATCAAATCCTAGTTAATCTTTGAATTAAATTTCTACCATTATCTTTATTATAAATTTTTAATTTAAAATTTAATTTTTATCAAGATTTTATTCTGTACTCTTATTCTAAAAATTATGTTAAAATTATTAAATAATATAATTTTATACTAAAAAAAAATATGAATTAGACCTTGTATGAGTAGTATAATGATGTATGAACTTTACGACAATAAAGAAAATAACATCTCTTAAATTCTATATCTATCAAAGTTAAAAAAATTATAAAAAAATATGGAAATCAAAGAGAGACTAGTCTTAAATTTTACATAAAATATATTAAACTAGCTTGTACCTCATGCGTTGCATAGATTTGATTAATTTTATTTAATAATAATTTGTAATACAAATTTATATCATAAATTATAATATATTCAAATATAAATAAAATATCATCATATTTTTACCTATTAGATGACTTTATAATTGATATAATTATATTCATGTTAATTATGAAGGAATTCTATATTACTTTTAATTTGATAAAGTTACTGCGCTAATATTTCAAATTAACTAAATTTATCATTTGAAAATTTTTCATCTTTCGAAAAATATTTTCTTAATATATTATTACTTAGAAAAATTTACTTATAAATTGTTTTGTTTAAAATTTTAAATTAACTACTTTATTCTAGAAGATTTAATTAAAAAGAATTCATGCATTGTCATAATTAATATATTATTTTCAAACAATATACATTTTTAAAATATTTTTATGAATTTTAAGAATTTTTTTAAATTGAAATTGTGATAAGCATTTAAAAGTGATAAATATTTTAAAAAGGAAAACTATGAAATATAAAATTTAGTAATTAATATTTAAACATAATGTAAAAATTTTTAGATGGATAATGGATAAAATCTCTACCAAATCAAAATTAGATATTACTAATTATGTGTTAATAAATATTTTATTTCTATATAAATATATTACTTATTTTTATATAAATATAATTATTTACTTATATATAAATTATTTCATAGGGATGAAATTAAAGATATTTTAAATTAGAAAAAAATTTAAAAAATTTATCCATGACTTGAATTTGGACTAAAAAGAAAAAGAAAATAAAAAATTCTCACTTTTCTTTTAATGATAAGTGGAAGACACTCGCTACATAATAAGACTAGCTTGTACCTTGTACAATGCACAAGATTAATAATTTTATTTAATAGTAATTTTTAATATGTATTTAGATTATAAAATATAATATATTTAAATATTGGTAAATTATCTTTATTATTTTACCTATTAAATAAATATATAATTATTATTATTATATTTGTCTTAATTGTGAAGAAATATTATATTTTTTTTAATTTGATAAAGTTATTATATTAATATTTTAAAATAGTTAAATTTATCATTTGAATTTTTTATATTTTTAAAAATATTTTCTTAATATATTAATACTTAGGTAAATTTATTTATAAATTATTTTGTTTAAAAAATTTTAATTAACTATTTTATGTCAAAATATTTAATTATTTAATTAATAAGAATTCATGCATTATAAAAACTAATATATTATCTTCAAAAAAATATACATTTTAGAGTTATTTTTTAATGACATTTTAAAAATGTTTTAAATTAAAATTGTGCTAAGCACTCAAAAGTGATAAAAATTTCAAAATGAGAAATTATGAAAATTTGTATAATAAGAATTTTTATATTTACATTATCTATCAAATCATAATTAGATATTATTAATAATATATTGATAAGTATTTTATTTCTATATAAATATAATTATTTAATGTATACTAAAATAATTTAAATTAAAATTCATTAATGAATTTAGATTAAAAATTGGTTATATATATAATTTTATTGAATAAGTTTTTATAAAATTGATGATTTCTATAAAGAATAACAATATATAATATTTATCAAAGTAGTTTATAATTTTAAAAATAGAGGATATATTATTAAAATTATTTAAAATTTGAATTATATAACTTACTAAAATATTAAATTATTTTTAAATTTTATTTTTGATATTAATATTTAAATATAATATCACAAAATTTTAAGATGAAAATCATTTTAAAAATATTAAAATACAAAAATTTCATTACCTAAATAAATAAATAATTTAAATATTAAAATTTTAGAGCCAAAATATTATTTGATAGTTTAAAAAATGTAAGAAATTAAATTAAAAATTAAATAATAAAATTATATAATTAAAGTAGAAATCAATTATAAATAATTTAAATCAATAATTATTATTAAAATAGATAGATATAAAAATTTTATTTATAATTAAAATTAAAATAGAAAAAAAATAAAAAATAAAAATAAAATTTCTTCTTATTTGTTCTCTTATAATAAAGAAAGCGTGCTTGTTGCATAATAAAATTTAAGTGAGAATAAATATTAGAACTTTTATATTATAAAAAAAAATTTGAATGAAAATTAATGTCACTGAAAAGATTGGATCATATGTCGGTTCTGGACTATCATGGTTACCTTGGATCCTTGGTTGTCAATGGAAGTCTCTTATCTAATGAAAAGCTAGCTAACCAATTAAGCATTTTGAGGATGATCCAATAATAGCTTAACAAATTCAATTTGAAGATTTGTCAGATCCGGAAGCAACATCTTACTTAGAGGTGACGATGGAAAATTCAACCCAAAAATTACATGTGCACACAGCACATGGTAGGCGGGAGGAGGGAGACAAAGAGGCTAATAGTAGATAAGAAATAATTACACTTTCTCTCTCTTGTTGGTTATTAGGACTACTAGATTAATAGCCACCAATATAAATAATTTTAACGGAATAAAATTATATATTTTTGTCTAAATAAAACTCTGGACGGACATGTAAAGGTTATCAATCCTTTTATATAAATATATCATTTAAAAATCAAATGATTTGATAAATTAAATCAATTTAAGCGTAAAATGATCATATTTCCAAATTTAAGTGAATGATTCAATTTTTTTAATTTAATATTTTTTAAATCAATTGAATTAATTGAACCATAATATAATGATATTTTTGATTTATTGTAGGTTTTAATTTTTAAAATATTCATAAAATGTGTCTCATGTGAGCAAAAAAGGGGTGGAGTAAGTATTTTTCCCCTTTTATCTTCCCATAGACAGATATAAATTCAGCTCATCCCTATATGGATGCGGCAACAACTTTGAGCTTAAGTCACTGGTGTGTTCACGTTATTGAAAAGATATGAAGGAAAGACAAAATGCGAAAGTGCCCTGCGCTTGGAAATTTTTTCTGAAATTGTTTTTGCGTACTTTCTTTTGTTTGCTTCAAGTAAATGTATAAGTACATTCTTGCACCACCTTTTCTCTGTAACAAAAGAAAGAATAATTAATTTTTTTTGTCATTTTCTTAGTATGTGTAAAAAAAATTAAACACTACAATTTTATAAATTTTATTATACATTAAAAAAATTTAAAATCCTATTATATATAAAAATTATATATATCTTTTTAAAGTTTAAATATAAAAAATGACAAAAATAAAAAGAGAGATTCAAATTCAAGGAAACGGAATGCCAAAAAGTAATAATCACGTGCTATTACTGGCGAACATTCACTGATGTAAAAGTCGTACCAAAGTTTTGCTTCGAATAAATGGCAGCAGTTGGGTATAAAAGTCAAACGGGTCCCATATAAAATGCAGCAAAATAGGAGTTCCAATATTTGGGGCTCCCAATATTGACTCTGTTGAGTCGGTGAAATAGCAGTTTCCATATTAATGAGAGATTGATTTTGATAAATCATAAATAATTTAAAAATGGGATAATTCTGTTGACAATTTTGCTGAAGTAATGATATTCCTTGAGACTTTCCCTTCTTTAATACTTTTTTGTATTAAATTAGTTGTCACTTACTCAATTTTCTAACAAGCCAGAGTTCCCATAAAATTCCGGTGACAATTCAAGGAATATTAAATGGAGAAGGTGGAGGCCCATGTTTTATTGTATGGAAGAAACAATGATACCGATGCCATAAAAACAGGAAGCAATATGGTCGTTGCATTATTGGAGGTATAATTTCTTCACATGTGTTTCTTAAATATATATGCCTTTCCAATTAGACGTTGACAAGTCAGCAATCCAAAGTGATTGAAGCTGGAAAGATAAGAGTAGATGGTACATTGCTATTCACAAAGAAATGTCATTAAAAGAAGACTTTTACAGATGTAGGAAAGAATTCCTCAGGATGGATATTCAGAGAATTGATAATAATTACAACGGAACAGCCAACAGCTTTCCTGTTTTTCATTTCTATCGTGAGAAATTTTTATGTGAATATAAATAAAATATAAACATAATAATAAATGTGGAAATCATATATAAATTGGTTAATTCACGTTAAAAAACAAATAAAAATGATTGTTAGCGGTTCATATGTCTTTTTTCTTTTTCTTTTTATTTGGATCTTAATATCTTCTGTTTTTCTTGTGAAAATTTCAAGAAATTATATATAGGATTTGAAATTGGCATATTCTGAATTTCAAGATTTATAAAATGAGAAGAGAAGTGATTAGAGTTAGAGTTTCAAAAAGCACATTGATGGTTAAGGCAGTAATATCATAAGAGAGAGTGTAGAATGAAAGTGAAATGGAAGACACCTTTTACAGAACATATACCTTTATTTATATAGAGAGATAATACTTAGGATAATACAACCATAAATAATTTGATAGACAATTTTTAATTGTGGATGATTGGACTCATATCTAATGATCAAACTTTATATTAGTCAATTGAATTGTATTGAGTGCACACATGGTCGCTCTTGTTGGACTGAGATTGGTTTGTTGTGAATTGATAGGCCTTTTCCTAACTGATCATCTATTTTGGATTGTATAAGAAAATTTTAAAGATTATGTAACACTAGCATTTACTTTAAAAAGATTATTTCTATTTGGGTGATTCTATGGTACTTAGGCTAAAAGCTTGAGTACCAATTAGTAAAATAAGGGAAGGTAATAAAAGTCATTGAATGGTGAAACATTCGATTTGGGCCACTCATTTAAAGTAAATGGTAACCCATTGATGCAAGTAACACAATATTGGGCAGTATTGAAAATGCCCTATTGTAAGCAATTAAAATTTGTATTACCAAAAAAGAAGTTGTTATTGGCGCTTCTTCTAATTGTTAACATGTATTCTCACTATCGTTAACATGTATTTTCCATTTTGAGGGTGAGAAGAAGATCATGTCATACTTTATTTCCATTTTATTTCATTAGATATTAAGTTTATTTAATCATGTAATTACTGTTTTGTCGGTTCTTACTACACCATGTGTTCCTCTCCATTCATGCACTGTTGGCTTGTTGCTATCCTCATTTATTTATTTATTTATTGAATTCACAAGTAGACATCTTTATGTTAGCATAGCTTAAATACACTTGATGTTTATTTGGTTTGGTTTTGAGCAAAAGGGAGGTTTCAATTTCGTCTGGATGTTGTTATGGGTATTTTTTGATTTTGTGAGATAGGCTAGCAAAGGCCCAACAGCAGATCAATCCAAGTGAGAAAAGAGCCAAGCTCGTTAGATTGCTAACTACACGAGCACAGAATAAGGTGCAAGCCCTAGCTTTACAAAGGAATGAGTTCAAGCTCACATAGCCAGTAACTCGTTATACGCGAGCTCACATTGCCAGATATGAGTTCGTGTGATTCGTCATCATTGACCGAAGGCTAACAGCGACTCAATTCTAGATCCCAACACGCAAATGCAGCGTGCTACTCAGCAATGAGCTCGCCAAGGGTAAACCCGAAATGGGGACCCCCTTCGACCAATATTCGTGGGACCAATTTATAAAAAATAGTGTGTAGGGCCCACCCGTAGAAAGCAAATCTTCAGAAGTCAGCCAATTGTCTGCAAGAGCCATTTTGTAGTGGTCAAGGCTGTCTTATATAGTTATTTTGATGTAACAGAAATATAAATTATAAAATTACAATTATAACCTCCCCAGCCTCTATAAATAAGAGGAGAGAGATCATTGTAAGCCAGGTGGAATCCATGTATCAAAACTCTGTAGAAATTTCTCCAGATTAATAAAACACTATCGTGAACGTAGGGACCAATGCTGTCCGATTTTGGCCAAATCACATTAAAAATCTCTCTGTGTGCCCTTGTTGTTCTTCCTTTTCATCTTTGTTAGTTTAATTGGATTGTTGCTTGAGTCTTTAGAACTCTTCTAGTTGGCTAGGTTTGGGACTGAACCGAAATCTATCATCAACATTTTGGTGCCGTTTATAGGGATTCATCTGAATCAAATTCTGGTTCATTTCCTATTCAACTATGATGGTTAGAGAAAAAATCATTAGGAAGCCAGATGCTATCAATAACCAGCTTGAGGGTTATACGACAAGTTCTTCTACCATTGAGGCCACCGACGGTTTGCCTCCCCCAGCTCACCATCAACCTGTTGTTATTGTCCCTAAGATGACGGAATGCAAACATGGCGCCAATGCTAGGAAGCGTTACTAGATTCAGTGAGAAAAATGGCTGAGGCATTTCAAATGCTAGCACAAGCTCAGGGTGTGCAAAAATAAGCTGAGGTCGTTACACTCGAGAATATACACCAGCAGCAGCAAACTCCAAGTTCAAATAGAGTTAATCAAGAGCATACTTCAAGTCGCTACTCGGACGAACAAGAAGATAGGAGGAGCCATCAGGCCTCTATCTAGCGACCTAGGGCATTGTCTTTGTCGGTAGAAGAGTCGCTTCAGAGAGTGAAGCAGTTAGAGGCATACCTCCGATCTTGAGATAACTGAGAACGCTCTGAGGAACAAACTCCATTCTCCGAGGAAATTGAGCCGGAGCCTCTCCTTGACAAGCTCAAAATTCCCACTATCCCACTATACAATGGGGATAGTGACTTGCATAATCACCTAGACATGTTTAACGTCTAGATGGATCTCTAAACAAGTAATTCCCTAATTAAATGCTGTGTTTTCCCAGCCACACTGGGACATACACCTCGAATGTGATTTAGGAGCCTCCCAGCTCACAGTATTGATAGCTAGGAAGAATGCCAGAAAATTTTTTTCAACCAATACAAGGCACTGAAGTGGTAGCTTGCACCCTTGTCAGCTCGCTACAATTTTTCAGCATAAACATGAGTTGTTGAAAGATTACATCGCCTAATTCAGGCGTGAGATTGACAATGTGGAGAGCCCATCCAACGAGAGCATCTTGACAGTGATCTTGATAGGGCTTCGTAAGGATGGCAAGTTGTATGAAAGTATATACAAATCCTTAGTGGTGGACTTAGGTGAATTTTACAATCAAGTAACCAAGTAAGTCAGATGGAAGGAGACCTTTGGTTTAGACAATCAAAGGGACAAGGTGAGTAGTTCTAATTAGTGTAAGAAGAAGAGCAATCGCAAAAGTATTGAGGACATTTCTAATAGCCATCTAGCAAAGAAGGCTAAGACTAAGTAATCTTGGCACCCAGGTTTCCATGAGCACTATAGTGTCCTATCAGATATATTAGATAGGATATATGCAACAAAAAAAGATAGGGAAAACTTTGAAAGACCTTATCCTGTAAGAACTCCCCCCGAACGCTGAGATATGAGCAAATTCTATGCCTATCACAATGAAATCAGGCACAATACTTCAAGTTGTCGGGCTTTTAGAGATGCAATTGAGGACTTGATCAAAAGGGGACATTTGAAAGATTATGTGGTGTGACTTGCAGGACAACAACCTTAGCAACCTTAATGGGATCCTAGGCGAGAGTAGTCACTTGCAATGAGAATCATACATTGATCTTGTAATAGGGTAGATACCCATTTAAACTTTTATTTGGTAATCCTTGAATGAATTGTCAACAAAATATCAGTTTTACAAAAAGTTCTTGCCCCTATCGTTTCTACAGCTATCTTAAGTCCATGCACGCGACCTATTCTTCGGCACTGCATGCATACGACCTTGTGCTCATGCATGTGACTTACTTTTTGGCACTGCATGCATACGACCTCGTGCTTATGCATGTGACCTACTTTTTGGCACCACATGTATGCAGCTATCTATCTTAAGTCCATGCATGCAACCTACTCTTCGACACCGTATGCATGTGACTTCGTGCTCATGCATGTGACCTACTCTTTGACACCACATGCATGCAGCCAACTATATTAAATTCTTACAAATGACTTAATGCTCATGGCTCTTGTGCGATTTATCATTCGTAGCTCACATACGACTTCTTACTAGGCGTAGATCTCATGTGACCTACCGATATACTACTTGTTACCAAGGCACCTCGATGCCCAAGCTCATTGCTCACCGAGAAGCATGATCGATTGGTTATTCATACATTTCATTTTATTGTGGTTTGCAGGAATTTATATTATTGGCATTTGTGAAATGTAGAATACTCAAATATAACATGCAAAAATAATGAAGAAAGATCTCATTCATTAAAAGCCTCAACGAGGTAAATTTACATTAGGAAGGGTCAAAATACAAATACAAAATAGCAAAAGCCTACAGCTATTACATCCTGGAAAGAAGACTGGCTTTGTGGAGATGAACTCCAACCAGCACCAATAGGCACTTTGTTCCTTAATCTTTTTCTGGCTGCTGTCCTTGGTTCAGAGCTTTTTTCCAGCTCTCCATCTAATACTAAGAATTCCAAAGGGGCTAGTAGACGTGGTTGGAAGAGCAAACCCCCACGGCATCACTGTAAGGAAATAATCCAAGATCTATACAAGATCTTCCTAAATCCTTGAGGAAGGATTGCTCGTAAAGGCTTCTTATGTAGTAGACCATACACGCCTCACTAGAAAGGCACACCATCAGAAATATGGGAGGTTTATCTGAGGCACCCATTAGTTCACTCAGTGAAGAAGGAAGAAGAACTTCCCTGCTTCAAATAGACTGGCCAGGTCTTACCAAAGGGTTCAGGAGAACTCCCAACCATTTTCATTAAATGTCTTGAAAGAAAACAAGGTTGACTCACCCGTGGTAGTGATACACGTATAACATGAGGTATGGCCTAGAGCAGATGAAATGATAGATTGGCCAAAGACTTTGACTGCACAGTGATCCGTAAAGCCCTTTGCCAACAAAACTGTAGCTCCCAGCTTGCAAAGCGAGCTAAGAGTTGGAGGTTGATGTTATGGGTATTTTTTGATTCTACGAGATAGGCTGGCAAAGGCCCAGTGGTAGATCAATCCAAGTGAGAAAAGCAAAGCTCGCTAGATCACTAACTACATAAGCACAGAATGAGGTAGAAGCCCCAGCTCGTTAAGGAATGAGTTCAATCATGCATAACCAGCAACTCATTATATACGAGCTCGTATTGCCAGACATGAGTTTGCGTGGTTTGTCTTCACTGACCGAAGGCCAGTAGCGACTTAATTCCAGATCCCAACATGTGGACACAGTGTGATGCTTAGCAACAAGCTCACCAAGGGTAAACCCAAAGTGGGGACCCCTTCCGACCAAGATTTATTGGACCAGTTTGCAAAAAGCAGAGTGTGGGGCCCACTCACAGAAAATAAACCTGTAGAAGTCAGCTAGCTGCCTACAAGAGCCATTTTGTAATAGTCAAGGTTATCTTATACATTTATTTTAATGTAACAGAAATATAAATTATAAAATTATAATTGTAACCTCCCCAGCCTCTATAAATAAGAGGAGGGAGATCACTGTAAGGTAGGTGGAATCCATGTACTGAAACTTTGTAGAAATTTCTCCAGATTAATAAAATGCTATCATAGACGTAGGGATCGATGCTACTTGGTTTTGGTCGAATCACATTAAAAATCTCTCTTTGTGCCCTTGTTGTTCTTCCTCTTCATCTTTGTTAGTTCAACTGGATTGCAGCTTGAGTCCTTAGAACACTTCTGGTTGGTTGGGTTAGGGATTGAACCAAAATCTACCATCAATAGATGTTTACTCCATATAAAGAAGATTCCATGGAGGTAAGCTGTTTACCTGTATGTCCATTCCCTATCCACACTAGTTGTTTAAGGATGCAACCTTTTACTATCATATCCTAAAATTACATCTTACGCAGTTATTTATTTATTTATTTATTTTTTGTAATGTTTTACTAAGTTGTTGGTTGTTGTGGTTTGTCCTATATGTGATAGGGATTTGCCAATCTTAATTGCAAGCAGCAAAAGAGTAGACTGCAAACTAGAGTCAGTCCCTTGCATTTTGTTACTCTACCCCCTAAATCCAGAAAAAACCTCTACTAATGACAATCAATCATTCATGAGTGTTTGCTTGATACACTAATTATATTGTCACTAGAGTGTGCACTGACCTCTCTATTCATGTGTGGTGTGCTTTGTTGAACTATTTTTTTTGACTAATTTCCTTATTCTGATTATCCAATGAAGAAACATGAGGACTATTGTTATAATGACTTTTTTTCTTAATGATAAATAATCCTTGTGCCTTATTGTTAGTTTATGGTTTAGGAGTAGTAACTATAAGATTGGAGCAAAGTGAAGCACATCCCTCTAATAAGTACATCAGTGGACTTAACATGTATAAGTATTAGATGTGCCTTCTAAAGGCCCCATGAGATATTTGTCACCATAAATATTTTTACACATTTTTTAATACATCTACTTTGTATTGAAAGAAAGAGTTTTATAAGAAAAATCAAGTACAACATTGTCATGTCAGTGAGGTAATTAATACAATATCCCACAATGAAGCTATTTATGAACGCATGCAATTTTGCTGAGAATAAGTTTATGCAATTTCATAAGGAAATGACATAGTGATACAAAATTAGGAGGCAATGACTGAGGAGAAGAAAGCTAAATACAAAGATGCAGCAAAATTAGCAAGGAAAGCATTTTTGGAAAGAGTACCCTGTTATGACTTTGAAGGGCAAGGTATGTATGCAATGAAAGAGAAAAGGATTTAATTTTGTCATAAGAAATGCATTATCAAAATCATTATACCTTCATATATGTTGTTTGGCCCCTAGCTATCCTTTCTTATGAGATTTTCTCCGTTATCTTTACAAAAACTTGCCAATGAGATGGAAGAAAGGGAAAAAGACATTGTGACCATGATAGGTTTCAAGGCACTCCTTCATATAGATTATGAACATCAATTTCTAGATCTAGTCCTTGAATTAGTGAAAAGGTTTGATTGGAGTACATGCTCCATTATTATAAAAGGTGCATGTGTTATCATTTTTGAACAGGATGTTGCTTTGGCCTTACATATTCCTATGATTGAGAAATCTATACATAAAGCGAACATATCCACTAAGGAACTTGAATAGGTTATTGGGGAGTTTGGTTCGATGAAATTGAAGGATTTGAGGGGGATGATTTCACGGAAGCACAAGGAGAAGACCTTTAGGAAGGCATTCCTTCTCTTTGCATTAAGGGTCTTGTTGTGCTCCACTTTAGCCATGAAAACAAGCAAGAAGCTATTGAAAGTAGTAGTCAATGTTGACCATGTGGATGAATACAATTTGGCTGGCTTTGTTCTACAATGTTTGGTGAATGAAGTGAAAAAATTTAAGGCTGATAGCAATGACAAGAAAAACATAGGTGAAATACTTTTTAGTGGTAATTATTTTGGGTTTAGGGATCTAATGGCAACGACCATGTGGTTGTTGAATTGGAAGGATGCTGTAAACATTCCACTAACTTCAATGAAGTAAATGAGTTGCTTGCATGAAGTGTCTTAGTAACTTTTCGTATGTTTGATAGTAGGTCTATCATACATATCAGGGTTTAATCTTGTGTAACTATGTGAACATCACCCCTTCCTTATGATGTCCTTTCCTCTATATAGTCTCATAGATGAGACACATGAATTAAGTTTGTAACTTTTACCACGTATGTCAGACCATGATGCCCATTATTTTTGTTTTTTTTTATTCCATCTATTGATGATTTGAACATGTTGGCAACATTTATTCACAGTGGTAGTAAGAACATGATACAAATTAGTAACTCCCTTATGAGACATGGTTGCATATGTGTAATCTATAAAATATGCCAGTATCATCTATGAGGTATGATAGTAACCTATATGTATTATGTGTTTTCATTGTGTTGAGCTTGATTTTGGATCATATTGGGTTAAATAACATTTCAACAACACTTTAATGGATCTTGTTAACATCCTCATGATGTCCATCAATTATGATAGTAACCATAAGAGACTTATTGGCGACGTGTTGGTTACACCTCAAATCCTATAGTGCATAATCGTATGTTTATCATGATGTCTTCCTTTTTAGTTTCTTGTTAGATATGAGGTATGCTGGTGATGCATGGTAGCAATGGTGTACACCTAATATTCCATTATTGAAGAAGTATGACATAAAAAATTTTGATGATGATGTTCACTATTATAGATGCTTCCATTTTGTGCTACACGATGATTTTTTGTTGATCCTTTAGATTCGTTGCTTTCTTATACAAAGTATGATTGTAACTTGTTTTTACCATAATATTAGTCCTTAGTATAGTATGTGGAAGATGTAGTTCTCATTCACTCATTTCTTCATGTGTTATAGGTGTTTAAGGATGTGTTTGCTAAGTTGATTGCCAAGTTGATAATCAACGCATATGAGATGTTGAAGCCTTTGGAGGAGATGTGGATCAGTGACAATTTGGACCTTAGTAGAATACAAACCATGAATCAAGAGGTCAATCAAAATGAAGGGTTACTTGCCTTTGTTGGAGTTGATAGAGAGGTTCACGACTAACTTCCTCTTACTGTAATAGGTTGTAGAGAGGTATCCTACACTAGAAATAGATCAATGGTAGATGACCCATATAAGGATGAGTCAATGAGGTCAAACTCATAGATCTAGCAGAGTTGCTAAACATGATCGATTTGAAAATGTCACCTAATAGGGCAAGGTAAACCCCATAAGAAAACCCAAGAAAATGAAACATAAAAGAACAAAGTAAGGGGCATTGGCATATATGGGAGTTGATGGAGACAATCACTAGTTGCATCCTCCCGAGGTATTCCCTAATTCAACCGATTCTCTAGATTTAGTATGCACAGGAAAGAGGGAGACAATAGAGGACTGATGCGATTGTCGAGGCGCATCGAATTAGTAATTTATAAAACCAGATTATTCTACTCTACTTGTAGCATAGAGCAACACCGGGTCGAACCCAAAGACCATGTTAGGATGATTTTACCGATCTAATTAGGAGCTAATTTCGTGGGGGGGGGTATGGCAGAATTAAAAACTAAGCTAACTACCTAAAACATGCAATGCAGAAACT
>JANHAO010005445.1:0-22610 GCA_026873985.1 Saraca asoca | reverse complement strand
ACAAAATTATATGAATTAAAATTTCTATTTACTCATATTTGCACAAACAAGACACATGCGTTTGGTTTAAGTGTTTCCTGTTTTCGTTTTCAATGAAAACAGGAAATAAGATTAGAAACATGTTTAGTTTGATTTTATTGAAAATATTTCTTGAAAATATTTTCTAAAATGGACTGAAAACTAAAAATGAAAAAAAGTTATTTTCATCATTTTTATTTTTAAAAGTTGAAAACACGGTAGCATTATTGTAATTTTTAAAAACTTTTAGTTAATTGAAAATAGATAAATCAAACATATTTTCATTATTTTCATTTCTTAGAAATAGAAAACAGTAATCAAATCAAACATGCTTTCTAAAATTTGAAATTCTGAAAATAAAAATTATTTTCAGGAAATGAAAATAGGAAATATTTTTTGAAACTAAACGCCCCATTTTCAAATTTTAGTTTCTGATGTAATAGACAAAAATTAAAAATAGAATAAAATAACACAGAAACGTCAAGTTGGAATTATAATTGTCACGTTGACATCTCCAGTTATAATTTGACGGAAACCATTAAAGTAGATATGATTTGTTTGGTTTTGACATATAAGGGGATCATTATTGAATATTGAATTTTCGGATCAAATCCCACAAAAATATATATTAGGAAATCAAAATTATAATTAAGTCAAAAAATAAAAAAATGACCTATGCGTAAAAACGTAAATTAATAATAACAACAACAACTGTGAATGAGCTTGCTTTGATAATTTGATACCTGCGGCGGTGTGCAAATTAGCGAGGACCCTAGCAAATGACATCATTACTCTTTAAATATTTAAATTTAAATCAACTTTTTACATTTAAAATACAATAAATAATTGTATAAAAATTTAAATAAATAATTTTTTATAGATAAATTCTATAATTATTAAATGATATTTCACAAATACGAAGAAAATCTAAAAAAGAAGTAAACAGAATAAAAACAAATGAAAAAACAATCAGAGAAGAGCTCGAGATTTTGGAAGGAGTATTCGAAAATGATACGTGTACACTAAAAACAGCAACTTTGGTACACAGTACAGATATAGATTGTTCATAAATTAAAAAAAAAAAAGTTCCAAGCATATATCAGTGAAAAGGAAAGAAAAGATTAACTTGGAAAATTACCGAGTCATTATGTTAGGGGGATTTTAAATGGTACTAAAATGTGATTTCTAGGAATTTAATTTATGAGGATGTTAGATTATCATATTCGATTCAATTAAAAAAAATTAAAAATATTATAATATTATGTTTTAATTAATTTATATATTTTTAAAAATATTTTTAAATTATTAAAAATACTCTCATTGAAAAATGAATAGTTAACATCCAAAAGTTGATCAATTGAAGGTGTTATACTATAGTCAACGATGAAAAGTAATGGTGGACAATGATCAACACGATAGATGGTGATCAACATTAGCAGGTAATGGTCAATAACGAAATGTGGTAGTAAACAATGGACAATAACGATTGAAAGCAATAAGTGATAGTCAATGATGATGGATAATGATGGATGATGATCGACAATGATAAATAATGTAAAGTGGTGGTCAACAATGATAGGTAATTAATGACAATAAATGATGGTGAGAGATGGTTGATAATAACAGGTAATGGTGGGTTGAAATGGTAAGAAATTAATGGAAGGATTGGCAAAATAATTATTTTATATGACTAAAATATTTCTATATCATCAAAATGTAAAATACTTACCTCCTCAAATAGGAATATTTTATGAGAATATTGTGTTAAAATATTCCTAGAAATATGAACTTTCTTGAATAAATTTTTTAAAATTTTAAATCAAATATAAAAATCTAATATTTTTTAAAATATTATCATGGATGTAAAAAAGATTTTGTAAACCAAATGTCACTTGAATGCTATGCGGTTGAATTTATGTGCTTTTTGTTTAAAAATAAAACAATATCAATTTTATGTAATTTGATAGTTTGTTTTATATAAAACATGAATTTATAATTTATGTGATTGAGTAAAAATGAGTTTTACAATGTTAATCATTTTTATGTTGTCACATTATTAAAAATATTATTAAAATTCTTTTATTAGTAATAAAAATACTTAATTACTTTATATTTTTTAATCACATGTCATCCTTTTATTTATCAATAATGTGAGATCTTCTTGTATATTTCAATTATAACATGCGTTCTTGTTCCACTCAATAAATAAGGTTAATTATCAATTTTTATAATTTTTGATGTCTTAAAAATTAAAAAATCATATTTTTATCAAGTATGAGTTCCACAGAATGGTAAATAAATAACAAAATTGATAATTAACTTTCATATACTAAATTAGAAATAAAAACAATTGTAGCCAAACCATATAAGAAATTCTCTCCAGATGAAATGTTTTTTTATATTGATAGTCTAATAAAAATTGATTTTGGGAATAATCATTCTCTTACTTTAAAAGTGGATTTTTTCCATTTTCATTTATGATTCCGCCTATCATGGAATCAAACTTCCATGTATACACCGTACAGTGAATAATATTATTTGGTACAAATAGTCTTTTATTTGCAAATATTAGAGAAACGTTTTTCAGCTTCTAAATTATAAGAGGCAGTCATGGCCGTATCAAAAGATCCTTCGTTCCAACGTTAAATCTCTGCCCTTCCTTCCACCGTCGCCACCTTTCCGCCGCCTTCTCTGTTACTATCACCGCCTGTAATCTGAAGCCTAATTACCCACCATGGCTGTTACATCACTCTCTCAGGCACCTCTCACTCAATCCAAATTTTCTGTCAGTCGCAGAGCGCAACAGTTTCCTGCATTAGCTCTTAATCTCAGAAATCGACATACATTCTCAAGTTGTTCATTGTCTTCCATTCCTTTTTGTTTTCTGCAACTTTGTTCCTGACTTCTCCCATGAATTCTGATGTAGAATGTGGATTTCTCGCAGATTTGCGTCTTGTGGCCAAAAGGGGAAATGGGTTTATGGCCAAAGCTTCGGCGGCTGCCTTGGAAGTGAACGCGACCTCTCCCGTTGTTGCTAAGACCAACAATCCGATCATTGTGATTGACAACTATGATAGCTTTACCTATAACCTTTGTCAGGTTGATTATTATCTGTTGTTGTTGTTTTGGTTGGAAAGGCTGAATCTTTTAATCTGTGTGTTTAGTTATTGATTGATGTTACACTGCTCAAGATTGCTTCTTTGTTTTAATCATTCAAGTTTGGGAGGCACTATCATATGCTTAATTCAATGTCTAGTTTAAGCAATTAAGATGGCAATGACTATATCGTGCAATTATTTTACTTCACCAATGTTTGTTTTCACTAATGTTTGTTTTTGGCAAATTGTGGAAGTAACTCATTAAAGTATTGTAGAAGACTAAATTACCAGAATAACAACTATCAAATTCAGGTCATATAACTGAATTTGTTAGTTTTATGGGCCGATAGTAATTTGTCTAGTACCTGGACTCTGGTGAACTTCAATTTTAGCGGCTTACTTAGGTTAGGTGACTGCTCTTTTAACACATCTTGGCTCAAGGTGCTAGGGGATTTTGGCGCTATAAGAACCACAGATACTTGGATTTTGATGGATGTAATTGTGTTAGTTGTAATTCTGATATGTACCCGTGTTGGTTTTAGTTCTGATATGTATCCATGGATGTAACTATACTCTTCTATCACTACGTATCCTAAATGTATTTGATTTTTTCTTTTTTCTTTTTCTTTTTTCTTTTTTTTTGAACTGTTGATCTTTTATATTAAATATTCTGCCATACCCGCATAGTAAAATTTTCAAAATTTACAGTATCCATGTATTGTATTGCATTGGATAAGATTCTCAGATCCATATCAATGCAACTTAGTGGCAGCTTAAGAAACCCTTTTGCATTTGATTCTTTTGTAAGTTAACATTCAGTTGAATTTTCCTTTCTGTTTTATCATTGGGTTGCTTTTTGCCTTTAGTAATGTTACAATGTTCAAATCTAATAATACAAGTTTAACTGCACTGCCATTCTTTTTTTTTTCTTTTTTTTTAGTAACAAATATTTTAGTATGGAAAATGATGTAAATTTTTATTTGTGTTTTGGTCATCCTGCTGGACATGGTATGCTAAAAAATAGAGAGGAAAAGAAAAGCATCGAATTGGGAAATTAGTATAAGATTTCCCCTTGCCATAAATGGTTAGTTGCACAGATTGATGGAAATATATGATAGATCCATACGAGATTTCTTCCTTCAAAGCAATGGAGGAATCCAAATATAAGAGCCATTTCCATATGCCATAGATGGTTTTCTTTCTGCTACCTTTTGTCTGAAATTATTTCTTGTTTCTCTTTTTCCTTTCATGCAAACAGAGTAGGTTTGGGGTCTGTTTGATATAGAATGTGTTATTCAGAATCTGTTTGATGTGTGTGTTTGTGTAATGCATTATTGTGCGTCATCTTTCTTTTCCTGGATGTCTTTGGGAATGATTATTCTGATATTTATATAATTCATTTAAAGTATATGGGAGAGCTGGGATTTTACTTCGAGGTTTACCGGAATGATGAATTGACTGTCAAGGAGTTAAAAAGGTAAAAATTCTTGTTTGTTTTGTATATCATATGATGCATTCTCCTTCATGAAGCATTTTGTGAAAGCATGCACATTCTATAAGGTGTGCAATGTAATCATCTTATGTATGTGTCATTTCTATTTTCTACATTTCAGGAAAAATCCTAGAGGAGTACTGATATCACCTGGGCCCGGTAAGGCTTCCTTAGCTTTTCAGTTTTTTTAACTAAAGAAAAATATTTATTCATGGCTGCTGTTTAGAGATTAGATAAAGAAAAGTAAGAACTTGCCAGACATACAAGACTTTCCTCTTTACAGGCGCACCTCAAGACTCTGGTATATCCTTGCAAACGGTTTTGGAACTTGGACCAACTGTACCCTTGTTTGGGGTGTGCATGGGTTTGCAGTGCATTGGGGAGGCTTTTGGAGGCAAGTCTTTATAGATTCCTTTATGCCTTTTATTCCTATTATAGTGGGTTAATTTTGCTGAATTTAAGATTTTCTTGATATCTTCGGACCTCATTCTTGTTGTTTTGTAGACTTCTATCATCCCATAAATTGCAACAATTACCATTTAACCTCTTTCTCTATCTATAATTTGTGCCTTTGTGCTGTGTAGGGAAGATTGTGCGTGCTCCTTATGGTGTCGTGCATGGAAAAAGTTCTTTGGTGTATTATGATGAGAAGGGTGAAGAGGGATTATTTTCTGGATTGTCAAAGTATGTTTTTTTTCTTATCATATCTTCTCAGACATCAGCTAACTCGATTGCCAGAATTTGTCTGTTAAAGCTTATATCGACTAAAATCTCACCATGTTGGTTCATTGTAGCCAGCAACTCAATCTTTTGAAACTGGGAAGTCAGATCTTATTGATTTGTTTCTTTTTGATAGTTAACCCCACACTTCATGACCACCTTTTAAGACGCAAATCAAAATTTGGAGGTGTTATTTTTTTAGGTGATAACTGATATTCATTATTACTTCTGATCAAGAAAAAATTTTATTACCTCTGACCAAGAAAAGCAAAAACATTTGCTGGCAGTTGGGTACTACCTATCATATTAACCAAATTCAAATATCTCAAACTACAGTATGTAAACATGACTTGGCAATCTTCTCAATGTTCCTGTCAATTTGAAAAGAGAAGGATGCAACTTAAGTTGTAACATGTTATTTGATTTCCTTTAGGAATAGTTTAGTTGTAACAGTTTTTAAGAGTTTGGGCATAATTTTCCTGTTATCTGGATATTTTTTCCAGTCCTTTCACTGCTGGTAGATATCACAGTCTTGTGATTGAAAAGGAAAGTTTTCCTCATGAAGAACTTGAGGTAACAGCCTGGACAGAGGATGGTCTTATAATGGCTGCTCGTCACAAGAAATATAAGCATCTGCAGGTATAAGGTCTAATCATCACGGCAAATACAGTTTGCTTTCTTATTTAGCATTAGGGGTAATATTCTGTCCAATGTTAATTTTTTGTCAGTATCAATGTAAAATGTGTTTTGTCTGAAAGATTGTTTGTTTTTGAAATATAAATAAGTGGAACATTGATAGAATATCCTGTTTTATACAAGAAATTAGTTTGAAGTATCATCTGTTATTAACTTATGAGATGGAAGCAGTCATATTACAGCTTAGCTTGATCTAACTAAAGACTTGGTAGTTCCTAGTTCAGGTGAGAAACTTAGCTTCATCTTGGTTTTGTTGTAGCACAGAATAGAAAGATTAAGCCGAAAATAGAGTAAACTAGTGGAATGTGGTTCATTCTTGATTTGAGGTTAAATTGGCATCTTCCTTGGACTGTACTGCTGCTTTCTAGTATGTTTTTCCCATGTGCATTTGAAAAGCTCATGACTTTGCTTTGATTAAAAATTCTTATTTTAAGCTGTGGGTAAAGTTTTGCAATTTCTGGAATATCTAGACTTTGCTGCTTTCAATCGTCATGAAGGCTTGCTAGTAGTTGTATTTGTTTTTGTATCTCATCCCCTTGTGTTTTGAAGGGTTCTTAATAAATCTGCCAATATGCTCAAAATGAATATAGAATTTAGGATTTGATGTTAAAGGTGTACAAAGAAAGTTTCTCTCTTAGACATTTCCAGACATACATCTTATAGTACTTATAAATATCTGTCTCACTTGTCATTCATTAAAAACCAACACATACTTGTGTCATCTTGCCTCAGATAATTCCTAGCATAATTTGCTACTTGTTTCAAGACTGGATCAGATTCATTTTCCTGTGCTCTCCAATTGAATCACCTCTACAAACTAATTTATGTTTTGTCCACATATTTATACTTGCAACTCTTATATCTATTTGAAAGTTTATGTCTAGACTTGCTTTCTTTCCTAACATTTCCTCTTCAGATGTTATCATTAGTGCTAAACTTTCTTCCCTTGATGACAACAGGGAGTTCAGTTCCATCCAGAGAGCATTATAACCACCGAAGGCAAGGCAATCGTCCACAACTTTGTCAAGCTCATAGAGAAAAAGGAAGCAGGTGGCTCATGAAGCTGTATTTCATAGTTTGAAATTGTGCAGCAAACCAATAAAGGATAAATGAAAGAATACAAATGAATTTGGCATCAACCATAGTCTAAAAACTTATGCAGTGATGGGATGGTTGCAACTGTCTGAAACGAGTTCTTATGATTTTCCTGTTATCTATCTGATCTAATATATTGGAATCTTTCTATTGCATATCAATTTTCATTGCTATTATGGTAGTAAGGATTATCAGTCACCGTTGTGCTTTCTACCTTTGTTGAGTTATCTATGTTGTCTGCATGCAAAGCACATACAAAGACGGAAAAGAAAGGAAAATTATTCTCTCACTTCAGGGATCTCTATCTCACTTAACCACACATATGCTGTGGGATCCAAAAGAAAATATACACATCTAGAGTAAACAAAAACATTTAAAATAAGAGTTAAAGGTATATATCCATGCGGTCCCACAAAGGGGGTTTACCTTGTTCCTTTTTCTGATTTTGGAATAAGGACTTTCCTTTGTTCGTTAAATATTTCTAGACAAGCCTGGCCTAACTTTTGGCTTATTTATACGAGTAAACATTTATTTTAGTCTGTTACTAATTTAATCTGTGTTAATATCAATTTAGTTTCTCAATTATTTAATCATATATTAAAATACACCAAATCCCTCTTACTTTGAGTCAAGTGTATATAATCATCTAGTCTTTAAAAGGATGCATACAATCCCCTTGTATTATGAGTATTCTACATTTTATCTACATCTATCTATTTTTCACCCATAAATTTAAAGTGATTTAATGTATTTTAATCTATATATAATATATATGATTAAAAAATTAGGACATATATAAATATTATGTATTGTTATTTTAATTTCTATTTAAATTTACATACTTATAATAAAAATATTATTATTGTAAATATAAAATTTGATGAATTTTAAATTATTTAGTTTTATGAATTATAAATTTATTGATTTTATACAAAAAGAAATAATTTAGTAAGAAACATTTATGATAAAATAATGTATTTGTATAAAATGCACCAAACTCCCTATATTTTGGTGAAAAATGTTATGTATGTGTTCTAATTTTTTGATAATATATATTATTTATAAGTTAAAATGTATCAAATTCCCTAATTTATGAGTGAAATATATATCAATATGGATAAAGTACACATTACTTTATGTGGGACAACGCAACCTACACTCAAAAGATGGTGAATTTGGTGTTTTCAAATTTTTCATAATTTTAAAATTTCTCTTTGAGAAATTATTAATTTTGGAAAGTCATGGAATGTTTTAATTCAACGGCCTAAGATGGCTTCATAAAGATATTTGCACTTAAGATATAATAAATTAAAATACTCTTGTCCATAGGCAAGGCATCAAGAAATACATACATAGATGGATATCAACCTTTTAACCATTCAAGCACCAAGTAGTGAGATATACATTTGAGCACAATGCAATCAATAATTTTTATCAACAAAAACAGAACATATTTATTCTTCAAATGTTCAATATCATGAAATCAGTAGACCAACAATTTTAACAATATTTCTCAAGCAATTTAAATGTCACAACCTAATTAACCAATATCAATAAAAGCAAAATAATCAACACAATATAAATTACTAGAATATAAAAAGAGTAAGGAAAAAGGAATTAAACTTAAGATTTATAGTGGTTCCCTCTTGAAGATTCGCTTCAAGGTATACATTCACTTTTCAAACTTCACAAGCTCTAGCTATTTCTCCATTATCTTTTCAAGTTTCAACTGGCACTTCAAGAACCCATACAATCTCTTTGCTTCTTATTGAGTAAATTCTTTATTTACAAGGGATATTTGACCTTCTTAAAGAATTTCTAAAAGATACCTCACCCTTTAAGTATTCATCAAAGGGATACCTCACCTTTCTAACAAATTCAAAGGGATTCCTCACCCTTTACCATTCACAAAAAGATTGAGATGATTAGCAATTCACAAAAACTTGCTCAAAGAGTAGATGAAACAAATGAAATATTTAAAATAGAAGAATTTCATAATGAAAAGCTCAAATATTAATTTTGATGAAAGAAAGAGTGATAGATCATAAATGATGAAATTCAAGCTTTCTATCTATTGTATTTGATGATTTTTTTTAAACTTATATAAGAAGTCTATCATGTTTTATTACTGTTTGAAACACTTTTAAATAAAAACTAGCCATTTTAATTCAAATCAAAGCAAATAAATCAATTCATGAGTCAATTTGCCTAATTTGAAGTGCTCTCAAGAAAAATTCAAAAGGCATGAATCAATTCACAAAGACAAAATTGCAGATTCAACTTTAAAAGATCATAAATTCTTTGTTTTAAACCCAATTTAAGCAAATAACCTATTATTGAAAAGATATTTGAGTCTAATTTTAATGGAACTGGATTCATGCTCATATCATAAGTAGCTTTTGAGATAATATAAAAACAATGACCAAATATTAGAAAAACTTAATTGTGAAAATCTGATTTTTAGACTTAAATTGAAAAAGCCACAACTTTTTCATATCTTAATAATTTTATGCAAATTATCTCTCATTTGAAAAAAAAATCATAACTAAATCATAAGTATTTTGTGAGATATGATTAAAATAGTGATTAAAGATCAAAACTAAAAAGATAAAAACTCATATCCCATTTGTTTTTGAAGTGTCACTGAAGCTCTTTTGTGAAAACATGTTTATGGGCTATATTTTTAAAACATTTTGAGTTAGTTAAGAATTTTTAAAATATATTTGAACTCTATATCATGAAAAACTCTATTTTACAAGAAATTCTAAGCCTGAAAGAAGAGGTTATACTTAATAAAGTTCTTAGGCTTTTCTTGATACTTTCAAAACTTCAATCTTTCAATTCTTCAATACTTGAAGCATAACTTCTTCTTGACTTTTGTTATATATGGAAATCGGTTCGGACCGAAGGAGCTTGCAAGGAGTTCGAAACCAACGAGAAGACTAGCTCAAAGCACATCTGAAACTGTTCAGCCATCCAATCACTTAAGCGTGCGACTTCGTCGGACCGAGTCCGCATGCAAAGAGGCAAGTCCAGGCACTCCATTCTGAAAAGAGGAGGAACGACCTAACTGATAAAGCATAACCCGTGACCTGGAGCTCACCAAACAGAAAGGCTAAGTCATGTTTTGCCCCAACGGGCAAATGGGGTCTACTGGCAGAAGACAATCTGCAGTAGCCGTAAAGGAGATTCAGTCTGTATATCCTATTTTGTACATTAAATACTAATGTAATAGATTTATTGTATATGTAATTACCCTTATAGCCTCCTTACCTCTATAAATATGAGGAAGGAGTTCATCTACAGGAGAGAGACCTCCATGCCAAAACCCTGCTAAAGCAGATATTATACACTGTAGAAACATTATCTTAATAATACACTACCGTGGATGTAGGGTCCAACACTGTCTGGATTTGGCCAAATCACTTTAAACCAGTGTCTCTTTCTTCTCTACTCTTCCCTACAATCCTATCTATCTTGCTGCTCTACTTTATCTGAATTAATCGAAAACCAGAGATCCCATAAGAATCCCTTCATTGGCCGGAGTTTGGACCATCGCCAAAATTCGACGTCAATATTTTGGCACCGTCTGTGGGGATCTTGTCTATTTTGGTTCGTTTCCACTGCAATGGCCAAGGGAAGAGTCACCAGAGCCTCGAATGTACAACTCCATCCTTCAGATGGCCATATTTCAACAATAGACTCATCCACTGCCCCTGTTATCAGAGCAGCTACTGGTGTTCCTCCAACCAGTTTGATACAGCCAGTTGTCGCCGCTAACGGCATTGACGGACCTCAAATCTGGCTCCAGCGTCAGGAAAAACTTGAGCACATGATGGGAGAACTTACTAAAGTAGTCACATTGTTAGCATAAGGTGTGCAGAAACAGGCGAAGCCTCAATGCCTGTAAATGTTGTTCAACGGCAACAAATGCAACATTCGAGTGATCCCAACCAAGGTCATACTCCAGCTCGTTACTCGCGAGAACAGACCCCAGGTCACGACTCCCACGACAATGGAGATCGAAGTGCCCAGCGGTCATCCAACCAGCACTCTGGGGTACGGGACCTATTAGTTGGAGAGCTGTTTCAGAAGATGGCTCAATTAGAGGAACGCCTCCGAGCTTCGGGTGATCGAGCTCACTGTGGGGAATGGTCACCATTCTCTGAGAAGATCGAATCTCAAACTCTCCCTCTCAAGTTTAGGGTCCCTGCGATCCTGTTGTATAATAGGGATTCTGATCCGTATGATCACCTGGACGCGTTCAGCATTCAGATAGATTTGCAAACAACTGATCTTCTAGTCAAGTGCCGAGTATTTCCAGCCACATTAGGAGGTGTGTCTCAAGCGTGGTTCAGAAGCCTCCCAGCCCGCTCAATTAGCAGTTGGGAAGACTGCCAGTAGAAATTTATTAGCCAGTACTGGGCTTTAAAGAAATAACTGGTACCCCCTTACCACCTCGCTATGGTCTTTCAGCGCAAGCAGAAGTCGCTAAAGGACTACATCACTAGATTCAGGCTCGAGGCAAATTCAGTGGAGAATCCATCTGAAGAAACCATGCTAGCCACTATCTCTGCGAGACTCCGTAAAGATGGAAAACTATACAAAAGCCTATATAAGTCCTCGGTCAAGGACCTCACCGAGTTCCATGAACGGACTGCCAAGCAGATAAAGTAGGAAGAGACCTTTGGCTCAGAAAGGTCTGACAAGAAGGACGAAAAGGTCGACTCCTCTCATGGCAAGAGGAGGAGCGACGTGGATCAAGGTGATCACTCCACCGAGCATACAGCTAAGAAGCCCAAAAAGCTTAAGGGTGAGCGCCCCCCAGTATTCGGACTGCTATAAGCAGTATAGCATACTTTCAGATCCCCAAGATAGGATTTTCTTGGTGGAGAGGGATAGGGAAAACTTTAGAAGGCTAAAACCCTTGAAAACTCCATGGAGGCAAAGGAACAAGGATGAATTCTGTGCCTATCATGATCAGGCCGGGCACGGGACCTCAAATTATTTAGCCCTCAGAAACGTAATTGAAGATTTGATTAAGAAAGGCCGCTTAAGGGAGTACGTGGTCCAGCCCTCAAGGCAGCTGGCCTAGCCTTCTCAACACAATACCAACCAAGAGCCGGGGGGCTCGATCCGAGTTGTATATTGACGTCATATTTCAAATTTCGAGGGAAGTGTAATTATTATTTCTTTGATTCCGTCGAGAATTATTGGTCGATTGATTTAATGTCGTTCACTTTGCTCTCTTCGCTTCCAAGTGCTACCAATATCCGCAGCTCGCGTGTGGACAACATATTACAAATCTTATCAAACACTTCATACTTCACACCAACTGCGACACCAGGTCCGGTTGAGGCCGCCCCTAGAGCTCATTTCAAAGAAGAATTGAGATCACTTCACCAGTGTGGCTGCGTGCTCACTGAGGTGTGGAGACACTAAAAAATACTCACTTCGCCAGTGTGGCTGTGTGCTCGCTGAGGTGTGGAGACACTAAAAAATACTCACTTCGCCAGTGTGGCTGTGTGCTCGCTGAGGTGTGGAGGCACTAAAAAATACTCACTTTACCAGTGAGGTTGTGTGCTCGCTGAGGTATGGAGACACTAAAAAATACTCACTTCGCCAGTGTGGCCATGTGCTCATTGAGGTATGAAGGCACTCTTAAAACACTCAACGCTAGCGTGACTCTGTGATCGCTGAAACGTAAGGAATTGACGAATCAATTATTTGCCCAGGGCAACAGAATTGTTAAATTTTGCAACTCTCATAAACTCAAATAAGTCACAGCTCTTATGCATACTCATCTATTTGGCCACAGGATCGACACGAGCATGAGATCGCTCGCTTATTAGTTTCGCAACTCTCATGTGAACTTATTCCCACACACATTATTTGTCTTTTTATTTGGCCACAGGATCAGCCTGAGCACGAGATCGCTTACAACTCACGCCACCTTACGCGCAGGTTGCTCAAATGGTTCAAACCATAACAATTACTAAAGAAACTGGCAACAGCAAACAGAAGTGGTAGAAAAGTAGTTTTATTCATTGAAAGGCCTCAACGAGGCAAGATTACATCAGAAAGCTCTGAATAACAGATTAAACTAAATATAAAGGGAAAAACCTATGACTAAGAAGAAGGGTCAGCCTTGGGGAGCCGTGCCTTGGTTTATTAGGGACCACACGTCGCAGCTTTCTTCTTCCAATGCACAATCAGCGGCAGTGCTGCATCCCTTCATCCTCGACCACCTGCTCCTCCTAAAAGAAGCTAATCAGGAAGCCGCGAGAGCTTGGCCGACTGGATAATTGCCTCACGACGGAGCTAAGAAGACATAATCTGGGATCCATACAAGATCCTTCCACATTACCAGGGAAGATAAGTCTTCTGAGTTACATATGTAGCAGACCATACACACCTCTGATGAATGCCAGAATGCCAAAAATGGTGGGGGTCTACTAGGAAACTCCATGGCTTGGATGAAGAAGCAGAAGGGGTTGTGTCTTCCTTATATAAAGCTGGGGATGTCTCTACCGAAGAATCTGAAACCATTCCCCCCAACCGTTATCATTAATGGCCTCAGAAAAGGCTAAGTTGACCCAACAATAGCCGCTGGACACGTGTCACGGAGACGTGGCCTAGTGCAGATGGAACGACAATCTCGAGAAAAGGCTGACGATTCGAGAATTGAAGAGTCTCAACTCCTAGCTCACAAAGCGAGCTGCGAGTTAGGTGGCTTATGTTATATATGAAAATCGATTCAGACCGAAGGAGCTCACAAGGAGTCCGAAACCGACAAGAAGACCAGCTCAAAGCACATCCGAAACTGTTCAGCCATCAAGTCGCTTAAGCATGCGACTTCATCGGACTGAGTTTGCACGCGAAAAGGCAAGCATGGGCGCTCCATTCCGAAAAGAAGAGGAATGGCCTGACTGATAAAGCATAACCTGCGACTTGGAGCTCACCAGACAGAAAGGCTAAGTCATGTTTTGCCCCAATGGGCAAATGGGGTCTACTGGCAGAAGACAATCTGCAGTAGCCGAAAAGGAGATTCAGTCTGTATATCCTGTCTTGTACATTAAATACTGATATAATAGATTTACTGCATATGTAATTACCTTTGTAGCCTCCTTACCTCTATAAATATGAGGAAGGAGCCCATCTGTAAGAGAGAGACCTCCATGCCAAAACCCTGCTAAAACAGAGATTATACACTATAGAAACATTATCTTAATAATACACTACCGTGGACGTAGGGTCCAGTACTATCTGGATTTGGTTGAACTACGTTAAACCGGTGTCTCTTTCTTCTCTATTTTTCCCTCTAATCCTGTCTATCTTGCTGCTCTACTTTATCCGAACCAGTTGAAGGCCAGAGATCCCATAAGAATCCCCCTGTTGGCCGAAGTTTAGACCATCGTCAAAATCCAACATCAACAACTTTCTTCTTGAGTTGAACATGACAAAATTTTCCATTATTTTACTTTAATATTCACTTGTTTTCCTTTGAACAATGCTATAAAATACGGATAAACTAATTTGCAAATATATAGTTAGTCCAAGATAATTTATCATATTACATAATTCAAATATATATAAATTATAACAAATTGGCACAAGAACTTGCATTATCATTATATCATATTTTTATCAATCATAGCATAATATGTCAATAACTAATTTCATAAAATATAATACTTTAGCACATTAAGACATATTATGTTATTGTAGCATTTATTTGTTATTATTAAAACTCATTATGTTAAACCTTGGAACTAACACTTAAAGTACAAAGGAGTTAGATGCACCATTTTAAAGATAAGGAAATTATATATACATGACTCAAAATACATGATGTATGATGTATTTTAGCTTTATTTAAAATTTTCAAATAAATGATGATATAACAACTAATTTCATGACATAACATTGCTACAATATTAATATGATCATATTTTTATCATTCCTACACAAGAAAATAAATTATTATATCAATAATTTTTAATTAATTGTTTTAATATCAAACTAATATATGGACTTGATTGGATATAATTAAATAATCGAATGACTAAATTGAGATTAAAATTCTTTAAAGACTTGATTGAGTGTAATTAAATAACTGTAAGATTAAATTGGTATTAAAATTTTTTAAGGAACTAAATTGATAGAAACTAAATTAATGAATGATCAAAATAGATGTTTAATCTTTTTTTCATATGTATCATTTATTTTTTTATTTTTGAAAGATATGATTTTACAATCTTAACCTTAGTTTGTGGAAAATTAGAAACCTCGAAAAATTGTGGCACAGGTATATCATTTATCTGAAGAGGTTTTTCTCAATAGGGCATGAGACTATTTAAGGCCAAGGTTCATTTGATTATATAGGATTTATATATATTTGAATAATCTAGCCTAAATAGAAAATATTGTTACGTAAAAAAAATGTACTCGCATATAGATCATATAAGTAAGGGCATACAAGTTACATGCACTTGCTAGTTAATAGTTAATTTTATATAATAAGTCATATGCGTGAAAAAAAAAATCCTTAAACAAAACAATATGCGAAACCCAAATTTCCTAAATTTCATAGACATACAAGTGAGATAAAAATTTTCCTTAGCTTGACACGTGGTATTTCCATTCCTGAGCAGAAGCGATGGACCCATAGATAGTAGTGAGATTTTTGTAAGACGAAACGAAGATGATGAGGAGAGTCTTTCATAAAGATGGATTTTAGATTTTTATGTAAGAGTCATCCCATTGAGAGAAAGCGATTCCGAGAGTATCTATAAAGGTGTGGATCCAATGCCACTTAATTTTGAAAGAGAAAAATTAAAATGTCATTGTCAATGGCCCAAAAGTTCATATAATCATGTTTAATATTGGCAAACTCCACGTAAATTTAACAATGAAATTATGCTTACATTTGATTTGTAGATGAACATCCACAATAGAAAAATCTCATATTTATTTATAAGTATAATTATAAAAATTTAAAATTATAAAAAATAATATATTGATTTAATGTTATATAAAAAATATGATAAAAATAACATATTATTTTAGAAGAGAAGTTTTTTTTTTAACTATCATGATATTATACATTATTTTGATAATTACAAAATACATAAATAATATATTTTTATACGAATATATAAGATTTTTCTACAAAAGATAAATTCTGAAAAAATGAAGAAAGTCTAGATCTTGAAATTAGCAAGCAAAAAGATAAACAATCAAAAGTTATTTTCAGCACAAAAATTTGTTTGAGACAACTTGTTTTTCAGTGAAATTCCATCCATGAGTGTGATTGTTACTCACTTCTATGCTTAATTGGTTAAAAAGTTCAACTTAAGCTGGAAAAAGAAAAGCCTTTTTGAAAGTCTTTTCCATCAGGGAGACTCAGAAAATTGTAGAAATTTGTAAGTTGGCAGTAATTAAAGAGCTTTTTGTACCTTTACCAACTTAATGGGGAAAACATGAGCAATAATCACCACATGAGATTTTTTAGTGACAATTATGAGTAATGTTGGTTGTGAAAGATAAGGATGACAGCTTCTCTTCTCTATATTTGACTATTGATACTTACAGTTCAAATCTGGTTGGCAACCAATAGGGTTTTGGTCCACAAATGAATTTGTAATCTTCTAGCCTTTTTGTTTTTGCTCAAAAGCTACCCTTAGAAAATAGTTAATTACACCTCAGGGGAGCCAAGATAGTTGTTTTAAACTTAAGACGCTATTTTAATCCTTTATATATAGAAGTTTTTTTAACTCAATTCTTATTTAATTTTTATTTTTGATTTGGTCCTTTATTGATTTAGTTTAATTTAATTTGGTCCATTTATCCATTTGTCCTAAACTTTATTAACGAAATCAATATAAAAATCTAAAATTTAATCTAATGCCCTCTCTTACTTACATGTAACTCTTCATACTATAAATATAGTTTGTAACTTTAATTCAGAAGTAAAACATAAAATAATCATTTTAATTTCTTTTTTTTTATCATTTAATACATATTTTAATCCATATAACATTTAATCTTCTTATATAAATTATATTTAATGTTTACATAAATATTGGGTGGCATTATATAAAATTTTGAATTTCTAAATCATCGTTCATTTAATAGAATGTGAAGGAGATGAATAGAAAAACTTAACTAAAAGAAGTTGAATCTATCATAAACTAAATCGAAAATAAAAATCAAATAAAAATTAAATTAAAAAAATTTATTTCCATGAGAGAATAAAATAATACTTTCGTCTAAATTTGGTGATAATAGAACATGAAAATATTTTTTTTTCTCATGCATATTTTGTTGCATTGCTTTTCAACTTCTGGATGAATTTAGTCATCATCTCAATTAAAGAGTTAATATCTTTCTTGGTACGGTGGTGCTTGATGTTACAATGGCCCTTTTAAATATTTTGAATTTAAATTTAGAACATTGTATATCTATTAAATTATTCGTCGTCTTGTTACGAGAAATATTTCTAATCTTATCAAAACACTAAGATATCAATATTATTAATTTTTGTATTTTATATAAAAATTATGAAAAAAATTTATAAAAAATATAAAATTCTTTTATAAAATTTATAAGAATATGTATTGATATGATTTTGTTTTTTTAGGACTGATGGGGCATGATCAAGCTTAATTGCCAGCAATTCTTCTCTTTAAGAGAAAAATTAGATTATAAAATTGTTGGAAGAGAAAATGTATGAGAGTAATGCTTGATATGCAGCATATGTCAAAGGCAAATCCAAAAACACAAGGCAAGTATCTGAAGATTAATTTCATAAATTGCAAAACATGCACCTAATTCACAACTAAGTTGGTTGGTCCAGAATCTTGACTCAGTCAGTTATGTCGTTTTCTGTTATTAATTTTCTTCTCCTTATTTCGGTTTCATTAACCAATGTTCTCTTGTGAATGTGTTACTTAAAAAGTCACATTTTATGCAAGTGGGAACTTATACATGCACTATTCTGCTTGGAGAGAGAGAGAGAGATATATATGTAAAAGAACCCATCAGAGGTTCCTTCGAGTGAACTACTGCAGATCAAGCTTTATTTATTAGTTTATAGAAATAAAATTTAATTTTATATTCTCAAGATTCCACGGAACAAAACAATTTAAAATTGTTCCGTCCCCAAAATTTCTATCAAGTCGAGGTCTTAGCCCATGTCTTAGCCTACAAGATAAGAATCTATACTTCATCAAGACAAAATTTACGAAGTAAGTAAGTCCTGAATCCAAAATGTTGCCATCCCTGTATGCTGTAAAGGATAATTTTGCAATTTTTCAACTAAAGACAAAAAAACGCATACTCTCAATCTAAAATCATAACAATTGGTAATTTCCTTTTTTGCTTCCGATTTAGATTGAAGATCAATTTTATTTCAAAAGTATAGCAACTCTTTGATGAAGTGGAAAACTTCCAAATGTTGATGTACACTTGGGATATATGCATCATGGATGCAATTGAATCTGGTACTCTATAGTCACTAATATAAGAACTAATTTGATTAACGAAAAATTTCTTACAAAGTGCAATTTTTAAAAATAAAAAAAAATATTTAAATTATTTAGTTAATCACTAATTCAAAAAATAAAAAAATAATATTCCTCAAAAAATTCTACTTCTTACAAAATATGAAAAGTTATATACCTAGCTCTCTAAATAAATTTTACTTCTTATATTTTTAATAAAATAAAAAAATAAAATTATTTTTATAAAATTTAAATAACACCAAGAATATCTTTTTAAAAATTTATCTAGTATCTTGATAAAAGAGTATAATTTTTCTGTAGAATATTTTAGTTATTTTAATAATAATTCTTAAAAAATTTATAATTAAATCAAACACCGCATAAGAATTTACTTTCTTCATCTTAATCAAATAACTTTCAACACTTTCCAAAAAAATTCATACAAGAATTTACTTCTTAGAAAGTTCAACTTCCAGCAAAAACTTACTTCTTATGTAAATCAAATAACTCTTAAATTTGATTTTTGAGTTTTACCATCATCTCCACTAAATTTTTAGTTCTAAAATATTTTCTTATCTCTTTGTCCTTGAATAATTGGAATCCAAGTTTCACGTACTAATTTGACTCCAAAGTATGAGTTTTATAAAAATGAATGAAATTAACACTGTGTGAAGCCAACAAAACGAAAATCAATAAACTAATTCCAAAATCAGTAACCTAATAATTATGTAGGATCAATCAGTAAAATATAGTTATTGTCATAGCATTAATATTAAATTTGGAACGTGCAACTTCAAAAATATAAAAAAGGTTACATAGAATTCTCCAGATTTAAACTTGTTAACGATAAAAACGTTTTTACTATTCTTAAAAAAGTTGTGTCGTGTAATTATAAATATGAGTGTTATTGAATCAAATTTATATTTATATTTTAAATGAGTAATTTGAATCTTCACGAAAAGAATTTGGATATTGGTCAAAGAAATGAGAAAAAAAGGGGTGTGGCTTTTGGTAAAAAGAGAAGCAAGCGATTAAAAAGCACATACTTATGAGAAAGGTTAATTTCACATTTTTACTTTCACAATAAACAAATACAATCATTTAGAGTGCTGACTTTTTTTTTTTTTCGGGTCCCATCTGTAATTGCAAGAAAAGAAACTAACATATTTTCATAAAATAACTGAAATTGGAAAACAATATGTGTCCAATGGTGGCGCCCTTTCAACTTTTATTTTAGCTTTTCTTGCCTGTGGGGTATATTTAGTTTGAAATTTCGCTTACTGTCACTGAAATGGACTTTGAAATTTAGGGGAAAAAAAGTCAAATGAAATTAATTCTTTCTTGTGGTGATAATTACTTTTCATCTCGTTGGGACATTTTTTTTTTTTAATAATAGCAAGATCAGTAAATCCACTTAACATAAATGTAATTTTCATATTTAAACTTAAGATATTAAAAAAATTAAATAATATCATGTTATTGTCAGACTAAAAATGAGTGATGCAGGCAACTTCATGGGAGATTATTAATTTTAGGTTGCTCCAAATTGTTGGTTGCAACCCTATTTAATTAAATTAAGACCTAAGTAACAGTAGTTTAAATGTTTGTCCCCCAAAATTGATGGTTGCTTTGCCTACTTTTCACTAATTTGTAATGAGGATATTTTGGTACAATTCATATTTTTTAAAACTGTATGCATTGCTTAGAAGTAATCAATATAATAATAATAATTTAAAAATAAAGGGGGTGTTTTTTATCTTATGATATAATATAAAAAATACCAGTTTATTTGAAGGAGAGTATTTTTGATCTTATAAGATTTGCAGTTTTAATTAAGAAACTTAACAAGACTATTTTATGTTTTGAAATAGTTGATATAAGACAAATGTCTGCTATTAATGTTCCTTTTTAGCAAAAATAATTATTAAAATTATTTAGTTGGTGTCTATTTATTTGAATAAACCATTTTTCAAACTCCTACTAACAAAATGAGTAGATTCTTTTATTGTACTCACACAAGTGACTATTTCTTTTTTTTTTAACTTTATTTTTGTAACTACATTTACTTTTCTTTCCTCTTCCCATTTTTCATCCTGTTTACATTACCTATTAATTAAGTAATAAAAAATGTATTCATAAACTAATATATTACAATAACCTATTAATAAATTCTATTTTAATTTTCTTAAAATAATATATTGTAACATAATAATATATTTACCTTTTTAAATAAAAAATTTACTACAATTAACCATGGAATAAAAATATAGTATTTGTTATTCAATATTTAACCATTGAATAAAAATATGTCATTTGTTAATCTTAAGGTACTAGTTAATCATCATTTAATAGTATTGAAAATATAACATTCTAAAAATTTATGTGCTTTTATTTAATTCACTCTCAAAAGATTTTATACTAGATTAATAATGAATTAAAGTATATAAATTTTTAAAAAGTTTATGTTTCCATTATCATTAAATATTCCTTAACCAATGACCACTAGGACCCGAAAAATATTAAGGATAATACTATTTGTATTTTCCTATATTCACACTCCCACTCTCCTTTCCATATTAGTAAAAAAGCTTTTTTTATTTGTAAAATGAAAGGATGAGTCAACCAATTTTTCTTGATATAAAAAAAATGTAAAGGATGAGTGAATATAAAAAAGTGCAAATTGCACTACTTAAATTACTTCTATTCACTGTCAAAAGTATATTAGAGATAATTTATGAGTTTTAAATTTCCAGACATTAATAACATGATCAATTCAATAAAATATAAAAAAATATTATTAAATCCATGTCTTCTATTGAAGGATTTAAAATTGTTTGATATAAAAAAAAATTAATGTTTAGTACAGTGATACCACTTATATACAGGATGTTTTCTATGAATGTAATTTAATATAAATCCTAAAGGTAAATGAGCCTAAGAATAATGAAAGAATTTTCTTCACCTCTTTAGTATTGTTCTCAACTTTTAGTTATTTGGTTGCATTAACGAGATTTCAAGTATTTTGAAATTTTAAACTTGCTTGTTTTGATATTTATGTTGTTAAAAGAAATATATACTTTCAAAATTTAATTCTTATTTTGTTGTATACTTTAAATTTTTAATTTTTAAATGAATTAATATTTTCAATTCGACTTAATTATGGAATTGATTTACTATGTTAATTGTTAATTTTCAAATAACCTATGATTTAATTTTAAAATAGCCTCATATTTTTTCATTTAATAAATAAAATTTTAATAAAATAAATTAAAATATTTTTATAATATGATTAATAAATAATAATAAACAAAGAATACAATAAGTGCATTCAAAAACTGGAAACAAATTCTAATATCTTATAAAACACATGCACCAAAACAACAAATTGTAAAAATATATAAAAAGAAAACAAAGCTCTCAGAGAAAAAAAAAAGGAAAGAAAAGAAAAGAATAATCCTAATGGTATAATTGCCGTCTTTATGTACTTTACACTCCCAAGATGATGACAGAAAGGAAATATTTTTAAATGCAATACGATTTTTTTAACCAAACATTTCCAAAGCAGTGTTAGTATGTTTATAACAAACAAATTTTTGGGACCCAATTTAAAAGCTATCCCATATTTCCCCAATTCACAAAGCATCTATTCCATTGGACCTTCTCCATGGAGATTTGTAACCCTTTTTTTTTGTACCTTATCAATTTCCTCCATTTCTAAGGAAAAAAAAATACAATCTCTTATTTCAGAACTCAGCGTGTCAATATAAAAAAATTATATGTTTATCTTTTATCTAAATTTACATTATTAGTTTCTTAAAAAAAAAAAAAGGAAAGATCCATGTCCTTTTTCAAGGCCCATGGAACAATTCTAATTATAACATCTCTTTGGTAATAAGTGAGATGTAAGATCACTTTTTTATTTTAATCTGTTATATACATTTCTTTGAAAGTATTTTAAATTTATTTTCTCTTATAAATTATGGGATA
>JANHAO010005444.1:0-22638 GCA_026873985.1 Saraca asoca | reverse complement strand
CTAAACTCAACTAGAAACATGACATTTTAGCACTTAAAATGCTAAGCATGAGGCCAATTTACTATGTCAAATCTTGTGTTATCATCTAGCTAATCCTAAGAAACTTTAGATTTCTATGATCGTCATAGGACTAGGTCAATTCTTTATGACTTATACTTTCAAAGGATCAACTCATATTCCTTCTTATGACACTACATGACTGAGAAACTTGACACTAGTCACCAGAATTCATATTTGGAAAATTTTGCATAAAGCTTATGCTCTCACAGAGTCTATAACACCATTCTTAGGTGTTGATGATGTTCTTACTTACTTTTAGAATAAACCATAGCATTATTAATAAACACAAATGGTTTGAAGATTTGATTCATCAAGTTCAAAAAAGTAGCTAGGGCGTTCATCGACCCAAATGACATTAGAAGAAATTCATAGTGCCTATAATACATACAAAAAGAAGTCTTTTGTATATCTTCTTCATGAATCTTCAATTGATGATACCCTAATCTCAAATCTATCTTTGAAAAATATCTCGCCCCTTGTAACTAATCAAACAAATCATCAATATGGGGAAAGGGATATTTATTATTGATAGTCACCTTATTCAATTGACAATAATCGACACAACCACATTGTTCCATTTTTCTTTTGAATAAAGAGCATAGTTGCTCTACACGATGAAATGCTAAGGAAAACAAAGCCTCTATTAATCAATTCTTGTAGCTGAGTTTTCAATTCTTTTAACTCCATCGATGCCATATGATAAGAAGGGATAGAAATAGGTTCAGTGCCAGGTACTCGATCAATTGTAAACTGAATTTCTCTATCCGGGTGATAATCCAAATAAATTATCAGGAAGCACATCAAGGAACTCATGTATAACTGAAACCTCACTCAGGTTTGAAATAGACTGCTCTAAGTCTTTTACCATAAGTAAATAAGTTGTGCACCCTTTTTCAGCAATTTCCCAGCTTGCACACTAGAAACCAAACTAGCTATCTCAGCTACCCATTCTCCTTAAGATATTATAGGAGAGGATTCGTCCATATGGAACATAACCACCTTATCAAAACAATTCATACACACATAGTCCTAAGAAAGTCAATCCATATCTAGAATTATGCTATGATCAACCATATCTAACATGACTAGATTAGTAGATACTGCCTTATCTCTTATCATCATGGCATACTCTTTGAACAAATAGTTAGCTAAAAAGGTCTTACCAACTGGAGTTGTTACTATTAATGGTGATTCCATCGGTTCACCAGATTCATTTAGTGAAGTGACAAATTTCTTCACAATAAAAGAGTAAGTAGCTCTAGAGTCAAACAATACCAAAGCTTGCAACTCATGTAATTTCAAAGTACCTGAAACTATGGCATTTGATGATTATGTTTCTTGTTTGGTAAGATTGTAAACTCTTGTTATAGCTTCACCAGAGTTTCTCCCTCAATTACTTCTTCCATCACTCTTACCAGTTGTAGCTGGTGCTCTTGCTGTAGTTGTAGAATGTGTCATTAGTTGATTTTGAGATCAAGCTTAGTAATTTGCACCATATCCTGAAGCATTCACATTCACAGGGCATTCTCTCACTTTATGTCTAGGTTATCCACATCAAAAGCATCCTATCAAATCCTTTCTATACAATCCATAATGATTTGTATTATAAACCTTACATCATAGCATGTTAGCATTAATGTTCCCCTAACTCTAGGGTGTATTTCTTCCAATGAATAGAACATAATTGATTGAAACTTATTGATCTCCCATATTTCTTCTCATAGTTGAATTTTGCGATTGGGGTGGTCTAGTGAAATTCCCTCTCCACCCATTAAGTGGTGTTCTATGTGTTAAAAATGGTCTTTTGCTTGATGCAACACTAGCTCCCTTAGATCAAGCTATTTTTTTACTACCAAGGGACACTTCCTTTTCATAGCACTCCTTGGACCTTGGTTTGACTCACAAGGCTTGGTTCATAACTTGCTGGTACAACATGTTTACATCAACTTTGACAAGATCAAAGTAATAATCATGGAAGCCTTGAAGAAATCTCTCTACTTTCATTGTCTCATTAGGAATCAAGTGAGTAGCTTATCGTGAAAATTGAGTAAATTGGGCATCATACTCACCCACAAACTGGAGGAAGAAATCAATCAATGAAGGTTTCTTAGAACATTGCTCAAGTTAATGGTTTAGCACCGACAGCTTAGCCTTCGATAGCTCCTATGTACCAGTAATGTGCCAAATCATCTAACTAATACCCTGCAAATTCTATTAGTAAGGGTTCAAGAGACTACAACATCCTACCATATCTTTCAATTTAATTCATAGAAGGATTTGTTCCAGCATATTGAGGCGATTTTAGTTTTAGAAACTCATCAACGATTCTTAATCTATTTTAGTATTCACTTCTAGTAAGAGAGATCTATGTTCTTTCATTTCACCTGTTCCTATCAAGCTCTCTATTCTAGCTTTGATTATGGGTTTGTGTTAATACATGTATCAGGCGATCCATTGCCTATTGAGCTAAATTTTCTACCCATTGAGACACTTCAAAGTTATCACCCATTTCATGATGTGGGCTATTTCATCCAATGGGCGATCCTCTATTATCAGATTTAGATTCTTGACTTTCTTGCCTTCCAGTTCTCACCATAATCTACATTATAAAATTAATCAAATTCTCAAGACATACTAAAGTTCCAATTTAACACTACTGATATGGACACATATTTCACAAAGTCTATAGGAATGGTATCAGTAATATATGCTCCCAGGTGCACACATGCTACTGGTACTATTCCTATTAATGCTTGATGAAACCACCACCATTACACAACTCTATATAACTCTACATGCAAGCTTATACTCACTAGTTTAGCCTAAATCTTTGTTTTGATACTAAACATGTTACAACCTAATTTCCTAGCTATGACCGGTGTGAATATCAATCTCTGATTGATAATCACTAACCTTTAACCTACCATCACTATCTTTTTTATCCTTTTCTCCTCATAATCAAACCAATACTTTTAAATCACATTCACTTAATCTTGATTAGTTGGTTGGGAATGAATAGACTTGTAGAAAGAAAGATAGACACATTGAAATATAAATATATTTATATTATGTACAAAGGTATTGCCTAATAGGCACATGCCCTTTTAAATGTTAGTTCACAAGTTTCTTAGATGTCTCCAAAAGTCCAACATCAATTACTAATTAGCTTATGAGATAGACCCTACACCACCCTACATATCTCTTCAAGGGCAAAGGCAACCAAAAAGTTAGATTAACATATATCTTATCATGAAACTAAGAATACGTTAAATTAAATAAGCCCTTGGAGTATTCTATGGCCATTCTATTTACAAATTTTCAAAAAGGTTAGCAAAATATATATAGATAGATGGTTAAACCTTAAGGGTCAAACCAACCCATGGCCATCATCAAGAGGACATTCAAGGGTTCCAATAGAATAGTCTCCACCTCTTGTAACACCATGCAACCAGCTAAATTTAAAAGGACGATGTAGTGAATCTTGATCTTGTGCACTCATAGAAGACTCTTTATGGTGGTAGTAAAGACATCGGTAGTGATTTTCATAGGTTCGTTGTTCATTCTTACTTTTCAGGAGGTGATATAGCTTTAATTTCTTGAGAATCTAAAAAATAATCCACAGAAGAGTAAGTTTAGGGCTTAGTGAGATAAATTTATACCTAACTTATGAATTTCTCAACAATGACAATACATATGTGCATCATAGCCATATAATCATATTTCATACCAAGCTTATTAAATAAGTCATAAGTCATGGCCTCAAGCCATCATTATCAATCATCACTTGTCAAGTCACGTTAACCACATTCAGTAATTCTCAAAATAACAATTTTGGTAAAAAGCAAAATAAATTATAACAATCAAAATTCTCTTTATGACTCTTTTCTAGCCTTATCTTGCATAATCGTTAATCTTATCCCTCTAAGTTTTACCTTATCCCTTTCTCCTTATTAGAACATATAGATCTAGGATCTAGTTCATATATCCCATCTCATTATCATCATTCGTCATCCCATGTTTCATGGGGAAATTTTAAGGTTTCAACTAGTATCATATCTTATAACAATTATGTCATATAGTTCACATTATCATCATAACTTTCATTGCCATTGCCTCAATATATATACACACAATTAACAAATTGATTAATATTAGCTTAAGATTTGCTCATTTAGAACTTATTGATAATCATATTAGGAATTGGTTTATGTCTATATGAGATTAGGTCTAGGAGATGAGAATTATCTAAGAAAGAAATGAATTTAAGCTAAATAGGGTGCTTAATTCTGGAGGTATGATCAAAATCATGAGCATGATCACTATTGAAATTTGAGTAGAATCACAAATAGAATTATAGGATTCAAATGAGAAAGTTTTGATTCGACTCATAAGGATTCAGTGCAAAATGTTAGTAAACTCATCCAATTTGGGAAGCCAAATTATGTATACAATCAACATCATGATTAGAATTGTAAACAAGGTAAGGGAAGTTCAATTCAAATTATAAGAAACTAGTTAAATTTCTTATTTGAATCACAGGACACAATGTTGTATGATTACTTTGAGCATGATCGTAGGGTCAGTGTCTATATTGTGATTCATCCTATAAGCTTTGGAATTGTAGTGGAATAATAGCCAAAATAGGGGAAATATTATCCAATTTTTCACCAAATCATATAAGTTCAATATAACATTGTTTTAGAAGCTTTAGCAAGCATAAGACCTAGCTTTTCTAGACATGAAACCAAATTTATATCAACAAATCCAATCAAATTCAAACTTTGCTATACAATCACAAATACCTATTTTCTTCAACTTATACAAACATTCAATGGATCACAATCAAATAATTCTTTTGTAATTCATAAAGAATCACTCACCTAAGGGCTGGAAATAAAAGATCAAAACTCTTCCAACAAAATTCTTCAAAGCTTTTCATGAATAAAAAGAAGAGCATGTTAGCTTCTTGAAATTTTCAAGGTTTTTCTTTCATTAAACAATCAAATACCATTAGATTATAGTATACCATTAGATTATAGTTTTAGTCCATAGAAACAATCTAGAAACAAAAGATTTAAGCTCTAAAAATAGCATAAATGCATATGGGTTCATAGGTTAAACAATAAAATAAATAGTAATTATTAGATTCAAAAATTCATAACTTATATTATTCTTCACAAATCATTAAGATTTTGGTATTGATTTGAAGAGGAAGAAAAGAGGATTTGATATAAAAAATATGAGAAATTAATATGAAGAATTGAATCACTTTCTTGGGGAGAGAAAGAAAGAGAGATGTAGAAAGTGAGAGAAAGTGAGCTTGCTTGTTGAATATGAAGTGTGGGTTGCATAAATGCACTGAAATTATTGTAAGTACCTCCTATGGTATGTGATTAGTGCTAAATTGCAAATTATAAGTGGGGATGAGTTAAGCTCTTAATGAATTTCATATGTTTTATTGGTGGTGTATTTAATTATAGTGTATAATTGATGGAATCACCGATATGATTGTAGAGTGGGGTAGCTCATATGAGATTTGTGATGAAATCTCTAAAGCACTCATCAATTATTGGGCACATGGCCTACTAGTGCAAAACCACATTGTATAATAGAAATATTGTGAAAAGGGTAATATGATTGATGAGAATGTTAACTTACTATAAGAATTATTGATTCATAAAGCTATAAGTTTCATCTACAATTCTATAGGTTATGTCTTATTCTTTCTAAATTTGGTTCATAGTCTATAAGACACCAAAATGATACATTTACATTTATATTCGACAACCTAACAAAACTTTTACTTTATTTTTCTAATCTTTTGAAATATATGGATGATTGTTGTAAAATATTTTTAAAGATATTTCGAAATATTTTACTTGTTGTTATTTCTTTCTATTGATGGTGGAATTTGGTAGGCCCAAATCCAGTTAACCAAAACAGTTCTTTGAACCTCAAACTGTAATTTGGTTGTGTAAGTAGGATGCAGATGCAGAAAGCAAATGAAGAAGAGGAAGAACAGGGAGAAGACAATAGAGATTTTTTAACATGGTTCAGCTAAAATCATTTGTCTAGATTCCTACATCCACAGTGGTATTTCTAGGAAATGTTTTATTGAGTACAATATTTTTACAGAGATCTCTCTTAGTCTCTCTTTCTACCTTTAGTTAGCCTCTCTTCTACAATGAATCCAACCCTTATTTATAAAGGTTAGGAGGTTATAAATGTAATTTAGTGAGTTGCAATCTATTATATTAAGTAATAAATATGTTGATAATTTGGACTCTAGAAGTTGATTCCAGCTAATTGATGTCTGCAAGTTGGTCCCCTCATCGGGTTTCACCAAGTGAATTTTTGGAAGATGGTTGAGGTGTCATGTTTTGTCTAATGACTTAGAGGTTGGACATGCAAGCTAGCTGAGAGCTAAGACCAGTGAGCTAGAGTTAGGACATGTGAGCTAGCTGAGAGCTAAGACCTACGTGCTAGAGTTGGGACATGCTAGCTAGTTGAGAGCTAAGACCTACGAGCTAAAGCTAGGACATGCATGCTAGCTGAGTGCTAAGACCTATGAACTAGAGCTGGGACATGTGAGCTAGTTGAGAGCTGAGACCAGTGAGCTAGAGCTAGGACATGCGAGCTAGTTGAGAGTTAAGACCTATGAGCTAGAGCTCATCTTTAAAGCTAAGAGCTTGATACAATGACTTCAATCCAGGATCTTTCTCCAATTAGGTTTGTCTGTTGGGCTTTTACTAGCTCAATTATGTGGTTTCAAAAATACCCACAAAATTAGCTCCCTAACTCTCAGTTCATCCTACAGACTAGGAGCTGAAACCTGCTGGCAAAAGTCTTCACTTGTATTCAACAGTGTTGTTTAGACTTTATGCAATTATGAGTCCCATTGCTTGAATGTTCACATGTACATTTCCCTTAATAAGGTTTTTGATGGGTTGAATGCTTAGTGTATTGTAGAAAATATTATGGTTGACATGAATAAGATCCTGCAAATCACAATTTAATTAAACAATTAAAATAAATGGCCAGTAGGCCAATCAACCTCAGCTAGCATAAAGCAAATTAATATAAATGGGCTTCAGCTAATCAATCATGACTTAAAAGGATATGTGCCATGTTGAATGACCAATTAGTTGTATTAACACTTCTTAGTTGCTAATAAGTTTCAGCACCAGAGTGCCTTGACTGGTAACAAGTTTAAGCACCAAAGTACCTTGGCTAGTAATGAGTTTGAGCACCAAAGTGCCTCGACTGGTGGTGAGTACTGAAGTGCCTAAACACCTAAGTTAATGCAAGATTGGTGCTTAGATAGGTTACACGGATACGTCTCAATTAGCATGAGTGCCCAAGTAGGTCACACGAATGCACCTCAACTAGCATGAGATTGGGTGCTCAGGTAGGTTGCACGGATACACCTCAACTAGCATGAGATTGGATGCCTAGGTACATTGCACGGATGCACCTTAGGTAGCACGAGTGCCTAAGTAGGTCACACGGATGTGCCTTAACTGGCATGACAATATATATTTATCAGGTGGAATGCTCCTTCCAGATTAGGAGGGCGAGAGCTTGCTTTTGTTATAATATTCTACAGCTTCAGCCCCGAAAAAAAGAATGAAAACTAACAATAATAGAACATTTTAATGTAAAGACAAGAAATTATATCTAACTCATTCAAATAGAAATCATGATGCTATTGCCGAAGCTAATATGGCAAGACCTTGGCACTAAGTTTTTGTTAGGTTTGGTATTAAGCTCACGAAGATCGAAAGCAAAAGCTTGAGGTTGTTTGGGATTTAATGGTAGAGATTCTTTTCAATTATCTCAGGCTTCAACCCCTCCGGAAGTCTTATAGCCATTCCTCCCACTTTCTTGCCTATGTCTAAAGGTTGGTCTTGACTCGAGTTCAATGGGATGCTGGACCAACCATTTTTCTAGTTGTCACTTTTTTTTTACCATCTCTAATGCTTATTAAGGCATGACTCTAGATCGCTAAATGGAACGAGCCCACCCAGCTTTAAATACAAAAGCATTTGAGTTATAGGAATGCAAGATGATTGGCTTCAACCAACCATGAACTAAGACTATCTCACAAAGCTTGACCTGTAAACAGCCCAATCCAAACAAAGTAGCTGCTGGTTGCGGTGAGGTGTTCGACCTCAACTCGTAGTAGCTATTGCATTTCACTATAGTACAGTAGTTGGAGTGGTGTAATCAATTTTTAAAGCATAATTCTAGCACCCGAGCTGACCTAATGGTTAAGATTGGATGAGCAATCTATAGGTGATGTTTTTCACGTGCCACAATTGCCTCTTCATGAAGGCCAGTGAGCTCTGTGTGGCCGTGCTAGCTCAACAGTACACTATAGTTGCTAGTTGACATCAAACCCAGTCTTATTGCATAACCGTGAAGCTCGTCATCGAACCCAATCTCTATATGGTCATTGTAAGCTCAACATCAAACCTAGTGACCGTATGGTCACTTTGTGCAAGCTCATCATCGAGCCATCTTGTTGCATGGTCATTGTGCAAGCTTATCGCTATCATTGCACTGTCTCACTGTATGGCCATTGTGTAAGCTAAACATGATGCTATTGTCACTGGTTATCAATTGTAGCCTTAACCCGAACAAAACATCCTTTGCCACTATCAATTCAGCTAGTTTTATAAATCGTTGCTATGGCTAGAAGACATGGATGACAGTGGTTGGTTTTGAGAGTGGCTTCGATGGTGTTGCATAAGAATGGTTCTAGCAGCAAAAATGACAACCCTTCTTTTTTCCAAATGCCTTACAACCCATCAGCGTATATATGGTTCTGCAACCTTAGACATGCGAAATACAATTTACACCCGAGTAAGAATGCCAGTACTCTCCATTGTTGCTTGAAGAAATATAGCATTCATTACAGTTGCCAACATCCTAATATAATATGCTAATGAGCAGGGCAAGCCATTGCTTCTAGCCTAAGAGGACCCACGGAATATGTGAAGTCACTTGCCTGGCCAAATACCTTTTGGCTCAGAATGATGCTATTGCTATCACTAATAACTTGTATCATTTTCAGCACTTAGCAGATGGTGTGAGCTCACCATAGAATCACATCTCACTACATGGCAATACAAGCTAGTGATTAAACCCAGTTTTTGCATGGCAGTGTGAGCTCGTCATCTAGTCTTGTCACATGGCGATGTGAACTCATCATCTAATCTCACTGCATGGCAATGCGAGCTCATCATCAAACACAATCTTATTCCATGGTTGTGGATGTGAGCTTAACATCATGCTTATATGTTCAGAACTAGATCAATGTTAAGGAGAAGTGCTTCCAAGGTTCAAAATGTGGCACGCTAAAATTTAGTCCTGGTGTTGGTGAACCTAAGCTCTTAATGAGCTACCTAAGTAACAACTCCTGCAACTACTGAAGGCTTCCACAAATGAGGAATTCTAGCAGGGGCACTCGATAGTAGACTAAGTTGGTGATAAGCTACTGCTCTGCCTTCAACTAGCTCTTAGTACAAAACTAACAAATACTTTCCTGCTGGCTAAACAAAAGTGTGAGGCTATCTTGAATACACTTCAAATTATAGGGATGACTGAGGACAGTTTGGCCAATGGAATGCACTCCGATTCACTAGGATGATTGAAGAAGGTCCGACTAGTGGAATCCATATGACCTAAATGGCAAAATAGGAGATGCTGCCAGTTGAAAGAAAGTAGTTGGTATGAGTAGCAAATTAAAGTAGTCCGATGTTGAGTGATTCACAGGAAATGAGGAGAGGTTGGCTAAAGAGTTTGGCGGTCTGACTATCAAAAAGCCATTGCAAGATAGCAATTTATGGTTACTCTTAGGCAACGCACTACCAGTGAAAAGGAGAAGCTTACAATACTCTTTGGCACTAAATTACAGTCCCAAAGGAAGCCTTGGACAGGGGGACTGACATAGGGTTTCCATGATTCAACAACAGCTAGCATGCTTAGTATTATTATGGGTTAACCACCACCAGACTTGGGCTCTTAGCAAAAGATGGTGCAATAGCACATAGTTTGGAAGCATTGCAATAAGCCTCTAATACACGCATGGACGGCTGGACTATTAGTTCATGTGTTGGTCTCTAATGAGGACAAGGTCCATCTTAAGTAATAGTTGTGATCAACATGAGGGATGAGTCATGGTAGTTAAGCAGGAGGACAAAGGTTGTAGCTTGACAGCTTCAACTCACAACAAAACCAGCTAAAGGGATCGGTGTTATAACCTCACCCAGTTGTAGGACAACACCTCAAAATTTATAGTTGTGATAAACAAATTTCCAAACTAGAGGAGTAAAAGCTTTAACTCCTATTGGCTATGGTCCAACCATAGAAACATTAGTTGGCATACAACAAGTTTTAAGCATAATGGAGTAATTGGTTTACTAATTTGCTACTGAGATTCAAATAGTCTATCTAATGACAGAGCCCTAAGAAAATTTGCCAATCTCTATTACAGTAGTGAGCTTCATCATGCTTCAGTTACAAGTGATGATCTTTAGCAATAGGGCATTATTGACATGGCAAAAAAGAGTTATTGGTCAGCTACAAACTGAACTAGAAAGGAAGTTGGCTGATTAGCTTTGTCCGGATCAACCGTTATAGTTGAACAAAAAATTAACCAAGATATAGATGAGGCTTTCCTTCTGGCGTCAAAATGTTGATGGAGGAATTTGGTAAGCCTAAATCCAGTCAACCAAAATAGTTCTTGAAACCCTAAACTATAATTCGGTTGTGTAAGCAGGATATAGATGCAAAAAGTAAAGGAAGAAGAGGAAGAATAGGGAGAAGACAATAGAGGTTTTTAAACATGGTTCAACTAAAATCCTTTGTTTGGATTCCTACGTCCATGGTGGTGTTATTTCTGGGAAATGTTTTACTGAGTACAATATTTTTATAGAGATCTTTCTTAGTCTATCTTTCTGCTTTTAGTTGGCCTCTCTTTTATAGTGAATCTAGCCCCTATTTATAGAGGCTAGGAGGTTCTAAATGTAATTTAGTGAGTTGTCAATCTATACATCAAGTAATAAATATGTTGATAATTTGGACTCTGAAAGTTGATTCTAGCCAGAAGATGTCTACAAGTTGGTCCCCTCCTCGAGTTTCACTAAAGTGAGTTTCTGGAAGATGGTTGAGGTGGCATGTTTCATCTAGTGAGCTAGAGCTAGGACATGCAAGCTAGTTGAGAGCTGAGACCAGTGAGCTAGAGTTGGGACATGCGAGCTAGCTGAGAGCTGAGACCTGCAAGCTAGAGCTCATCTTTGGAATTGAGAGCTGGATATAGTGACTTCAATCTAGGATCTTTCTCTAGTTGGGTTTATCTGTTAGGCTTTTGCCAGCCCGTTTATGTGATTTCAAAAATACTTACAACACTTTCAAAATTTAATTTGAGATATATCTTAGATCTTTTGATTATTATTTTAGATAATTAATTTTATTTATAATTAATTATTTTATGGTTATGGATTTGATCATCAAAGATTTAACTGTTAAAACTTTGATATTTTAACTATTATTAAACCTTTATCTAGTTGTTATAGATATAATTATCTATTATTTTTTATTTAATTCTTGTCATCTTTTTAGAACTTTTTTTACTATAAATACATACCTAAATTGAAACATTTTACATATCATAATAACTCTCTTCTTTCTCTACTTTCAAACAATTTTTCTTTAACAAGTGTCAAAACCAACAAAGATAATATACTAAATTACCCTATCTTGTAGTAGGATGAGTCTAGGTCGATCCATAGAGACTAGCAATTAAACTAGTGTATGAAAGTAAAAGATAAAGGGGTTGTTGGCTATCTACTCAAAATATGAAAGTAGACAATTGGCATAAACATAAACTAGAGAATTAAATGTATAAAGGAAACTTTAAATGGAAAAACTTCAATTTGAAGGATTCTTACATTCAATTCTATGACTAATCATAGATATAAAAGTTTCATTTCCTCTTTGACCACTTAGCTAAGAATCAAATTAGGCTTAACACCTAAATTAATTTTTATTAATTTCCCTCTAATTTCACTAATTGAGCCTAACACCTGAATTAATCTTTATTGTTGAATTGATCAAAGTTCAACACCCCAACCTATAACAATAACATTAAGAATTAGAAAAAATCAAGACTAATTTATAAATTCACCCAAGTAGCAAATTCATCAATCACCATATATTTCTCTAGAATAATTGACTGATACCAATGCACAATTAAAAATCCTATTACCACTCAAGTCAAATAGTCATAAACAACTTTGATTACAAAAGCTTATCTAGCAGTAAATCACAATAGACAATCAATCAAGTGGCCACATTAGCTAATAATCTAAAGTAATTAATTCCATTAAATTAGAGAAACAAGAAAATTAAATTGGGAAGAAATTAAGAATAGAAACAAGTCTCATAATCAGTAAGAAAATTGAAGCAGAATTTTCCTTAGATTGAAAGAAAATATTAACTACACATTACAAAAGAAATAAAAAGAGAATACCTGAAAAGGGCTGGTGTGCCCTAGAAAAACTCTTTCTTTATTACAAAAGTGAGATAAATGAAAAGGTTGTTAAATGACTACTGATTGAATTCATGTTTTTATACTTTACTCCTCTTCTCTCACTTTGGCTATTAATTAGGGTTAAATGGAAGTACAATTGGACCTAGATCTCCTCATAGAAGTTGTAGCCTTATCTCTTAGTAGCCTAACAACCTAGACCTTGCTCAAAAATTTGACTTCTAGCTTAATTTATGGGCTATAAATTGAAACAAGTTTGTATAGTTGTCTAACCTATAACAAAGTTCATTACTTGGATTCATAGTTTTGAAACTTAATTAAAACTATGTGTTTTGACCATTAATCCTTACGAAAGTTGTAGAGGTGAATTTTAGCTATCCAATAGGCTTAGATTTGTACTAAAATGAAGTCTAGAACTCCAAATATGGTCAAAATACTGAGCCTGGCTCTTAGTCAGCTAGTTAAGACTATATTTTAGCTTTTGGGCTAAATTCAATCCTCTAAATGGATGAACTGAGCTTTATCACTCTCTAAGATTCTTCTCTCTCAAACACTTTACTTTTCTTGGGTTATGCATATTTCTATGGTACTTGTTCCAATTATGAGTGCATAGAATTTAGAATATTTGTATAGAAGGGATATAAAATGCATATAAATTGTATTTATCACTCCCAAACACTTTACTTTTACTAGGTTATGTATATTTCTATGGTATCTATTCCAATTGTGAGTGCACACAATTCAGAAGATCTATTGAATCTTGGGGGATTCCCACATCAAATCTTTATGCATTGAGGGGAAAATAATTCTTAGGAACAATATATGTGATACACCTCAGTTGAAATTCTGGCAACAACCTTAGGGATTGTTGACCCTATACAAATAAGTTCTCTAAAAAAAAATTATTCATTATGTTTTCAATTAAATCTATTGCAATGTTATTCTTTTGTCTAATTCTCTCTTTTATTTGTTTTGTGTTGAGAGTAAAAATTTGTCAACAGGAAAAGTTTAGTAAATACCTAAACTGCAAATTGAGGGTGTGAATATGGAAGGAAATGATTAAAAGGAAAGAAGAACAAAGGACACCAAAAGCTTTTTATCATGGTTTGGCTAAAGTCAGTATGACCCCTATGTCCACAGTGATTATATTAGCTATTGTAAGAATATTCTCTATAATGTTTAACAGAGTTGCAATATAAGAATTCTTTTACTATTTTAGCAGAGTTTTTGCATGTATATCTCTTCTTTTACAATGGTTTTTCCCCTTTATTTATAAAGGATAGGATTTACGAAGGTAATTTGATAGATTGTAAAACTGTCTCTTCCACTATATCAGGGAATAAATGCTAGGCAATTCATTATCAGTTTGTTAGGTGCTAATCTATCAATTTTGGGGGTTAATCTATTGGTTGGGAGTAGGTGCCTCCGACTGCTAACTAGACTTCGATGTTCCATACCCAATGCTCGAGGTCACTTGTTTGGTGACCTGGGCTCATGTTAGGTGATTTGTTGGCCTTATAAGTTGGTCTCATTCTTGAGTTTGACCAAAATGAACCTTTTAGAAGATGGCTAGGGTGGTATGCTTCAATTAGCAAGCTGGAGCTCATCCTTAATGAGTTGAGGCTACTACCTTGGCCTCATCCTGCGTCTTGAGCTCGCAGCTAGCGATCTAGTGCCTCTACTAAGTGACCCTAGTTTTTAGACTATTTGGGCTTTTTCTAATTAGACTCATCTCTTCTTGGGCTTTTGCTAGCCTATTTTACATTGCTCCAAAAATATCCACAATATTAGCCCCCAATTCTTAGTTCATTTTGAGGACTAGGAATTGTAGCTTGCTAGCAAAGTCCTCAATGTTCTCAAGTTCTCACTTACATTTTGCCGTGTTGTCAAAGTCTTCACTTACAGTATGTAGTGTTGTCATAGTCTTTACTTACAGTCTACGATATTATCATTTTAGACTTCAATCTTATTACTTTATATGCACCAAGCCATGCCTCTAATATGCATGTTTTATAGCCATTAGCATAGCAGCCATGCTTTTTCCCAAACCATTTGATCAAGAACAACTGGACAGCCTCTGGATTCATTGGTGAGGCTAGACTAGCCTATATAAGGTGTGAAAAACTTTCTCCCTTTTCCATAAGAAGACCTAATGGATGCATTAACTGAGCCTCCTATGTTTCTTATAGGTTGGATCTCTGGTAGAGTGTTACGTGGTGTGTATGGCCTGCCGCTACAATCCCTCTCTAAGGATCCTGGGAAGTTTTGTTATAGGAAACTCCTATAGATAATTCCTCTTTGAAGATCTCAAGAAGTTTTGTTGCATTTCTCCGTAACCTCCCTATTGGTCATGCTAAATAATGCAACTTTTTGCCCTTGTTCTTTACCCTCCTTGCATGGTGAGTTAACTATTCAGTTTTCTCCAAGTAGTTGGGGGCATTCAAGATAGGGAAGAGGCCTTTTGCTTGGGAAGAGAATAAAGAAGAGTTAGGGCCATTTGGCTTGCTTACTGATCTTCCAACTTGTTAGAATTTTGCCTTTCCTCTTAGGATATGCTGGTTGTAGGCTTGCTTTGATTTGTATCCTTGAATTTTCATGTCAATTAACCTCATTGAGGTTTTTAATGAAACTTTGTGTAATATTCTTGCTTTTTCAAGTATGTTGTATTTCTCATTTAGTAGGTCACAACTAGTAACATGAATGAGTTCCTACAAACCATAATTTGATAAATGTTAGATAAAATGAATGCCTAATAAGTCAATTAACTGAGATAGCATAAATCAAATTAATATAAATGGGCTTCAGCTAGTAAATCATGAGTTAAAAGGATATGTGCCATATTGAATGACTAATTAGTCGCATTAATGCTTCCTAGTTGCCAATAAATTTGAACACCGGGGTGCCTTGGCTGGTAATGAGTTTGAGCACCAGAGTGCCTGAGTGCATAAGTTAGGGTGCGATTGGTGCCTAGGTAGGTCACATGGATGTACCTCAGTTAGCACAAGATTGGTTGCCCAGGTATGTCACACAAATATGCCTTAACTAGCACAAGCACCTAAGTAAGTCCCACAAATGCACCTCAGCTAGCACGAGATTGGGTGCCCAGGTAGGTTACACACGCAATATGCCTCAGCTAGCACAAGATTGGATACCCAGGTAGGTTGCATGGATGCGCCTTAGCTAGCACAAGATTGGGTACCTAGGTAAGTCGAATGGATGAGCCTCAGCTAGCATGAATGCCCAGGTAGGTCACACAAATGCATCTTAGCTAGCCCGAGATGGGGTCGCATTAGAGCTACACCTTAGTATAACTTTAATGTGGTGCAGATTGGAAGCCATAGTCCGTTACTTGCACTCTACGATCTTACAAATCATTTGACACATTTCTATTTGCTTAGTCTATGACTCTCAAGTTCCTACCATAAGCCCATGTGATTGTTTCTGTCTTTGGTGAATGTTTTGCCAAGTTGGTAATAATTTACTATTGTCATTCACCGAACCATTAGATTATAGGTAGTTAATCAGTTCTTAAATCCAATGGTGAGATGGTGCATGATATAAACTGAGAAAAATCCTTTTTACTCTTTTCATTCACCATTTGAAATCTGAAGCTCCGAAACTCTTCTTTCTTATCTTCTTCATCGAGCCTGCATTCGATCATCATCGTTTCCTTCTATCAATATTATTTAGGCTTCCCAAGCTCATGGTTTAGGTTTAGATTATTGAGGACCAGCTTTGCACACATTCCAAACCTTCTTCTTCCGTTGATATGATAAGTTTTCTCTCTCAGACTTTTGGTTTCCAGATGTCTTCATTTTGTAGTTTTTATGCGGTTTATCTACTTATAATTGAAAGAATCTGGAATGTCAATTAAGCCTGCTTGCTTGTACATTTCCTTCTATTTGGTCTGGCTTGTCTAGTTGATTTGTTAGTAGACTCTAGGGCTTTTGATTGTTGTTTCGAGTCCTTCATCAGTTTTCTAGGTTATATAATCCCAATGGTTGAGTTTCCTTTATCTTCTGGAGCTTGGGTCTTAGATGTGGTGACCCAAGGTGTGCATGACCTGTCGTATAGGGAACCGTGACTCCTTGCTTTTAGATATGGTTTGCTTTTAGTGACCCGACCATTCCTTCTTTTTCAATAAATGGCAGCTCGTAAATGCCAAGGTCATTGAATAAGGAGTGATGCAAAACTTGACTCTCTAACCTAAAGTGTGAAGTTGATATGACCTATAGGTGAAGTGACCTCAAGGAGTGGCAAGGTTGCTGGAGAATTTAGTGTTCATCCAAACCCTATTGGGGTCTAGGAGGTTGGTACCAGTCAGTGGTCTGTAGACCGCTCAGTGTTTAGTCACCACATTTCAATTATCAACTTTGACAAGCTTCAGGGCATAATTCAGACATTCCGACTCCCTAAGGGATGTCATGTCATGGCACCCTCTTCTAATGATCATGCCACTTAACCTCTTTTGGGCTTCGTTGCCTTAAGTCCCCAACATCTCAGTGCTAGGTTTAGGTTCTTGGTGCACCCTTATATTATTAATCTACTAAATAAACTAAAACTCTACCCATTCCAACTTTTCCTAAACTCTTACTCCTAGCTAACTTCCTTGGCACTAGTATATTTGAGGAATAATCTCCCACCCCCATCTGCCATGGTTCTTTGTTACCTTTACAACATTAAGAGCATAGGCCTATTGGATGGGATTTATTATCTTTTAGCTTGGTAAATCGAGCATAAGAATGCCATAGGGTGACGCTAAGTGTAAGTTCAATGTAGGGAATTACAAAACCTATTGGTTCTATGTCTCCTATCTGTCTCTGTGTTTCCTTAACAACTTCGATTTTGTTCTTACTTCGGGGGAGCAAGTTGATGACATGTAAGTTTGATGAGTTATTATATTTGCTTCTTTGATTCTAACATAGTTTCATTTTGCAAATGGGGCTAGCAAGAAATTGACTCTCGAGTCTAAGGAGCTTGAGGTGTTGAAATAGTTCATTACTTTGGATGACTTCAAGAATGATTTTAAATCTGATGAGGAGCTCCTGCACTTGCACAAGCTCGCCCTAACCTTGAATATTGAACTCCTAGAGAGATTGGAGCTCGTCAAACTAAAGAGGTCAGCTCAGCTAGCTTTAAAGATTTTAAGCATATGATGAAACTCATCCTTCGAAAGCCACCACCCGATCTTGTTATGGTGACTTCATCAGCTTCTGAAGCTGATGTGCCCCCTATTATTGTAAGTCAACCTTTGGCATTGGCAATAACACCTTTATAAGAGCTAGTTCCCACCTTACATCCTAAGGTGATACCTACAATCAAGTTCATGTCCCCCTCCAAGCCCCCACTAAAAAAAAAGGGACAAAGGGAAAAAAAGTTGTTATCGCCTGAAAGCAGGTGGCATTCGAGATCGAGCTCGATAAGCAATCTACCGGACTCAGCCCAAAGATAGAGGAGTACTTTAACTTCCTCTTGGATAACATCAACATGATCTTGGGGCCTCGCAATAGGGCCAAGGCACTGGAGTCAGAGGACTTATCAGGTAAAGGATTGTTGAGCTACACATCTCACCATGGCTTGTTAATATGTAAAGTCCTTTTATCCCGGTTCTTTTGTCTTCCTTGTAACCTAACTTGATTGTTTGCTTTTTCAAAACTTGTTAACAATAATAATATCACAGAAGGCACTCTGAGCTCAGAGCAAAGAGAAAGCTAAACTCGAGAAAGACCTAGCTACCATGACCACTGAGGCGTTAGAGTTAAGGGAAAAAGTTAGAGACGCTGAGATAGCTTAAAAGGAAGCCGAGGTCACTCAAAAGGAAGCAAAGGTCACTTTATCTCATCAAGTGGCAAATTGCAAAGCTGTCACTTAGACCTCAGTAAGGTAGTTAGTGAGCTGACAAAAATTAAGGGTGAACTGGATGCAATAGTTCAGTAGGCTAAGGAGGCAGTGCAGCAAGCTGAAGCTACTAAGAAGGAGCTTGGGGGCCAGGAAGGAAGCCACTTTTGGGAAGAAAGAGGTTACCAAGGTCAAAGTAGAGATCACCACACTAGTTGTAAGAGAAGTAGAGAACGTAGAGTCTGAAACCAATTCCTCTTTCTTGTGCCTCTATGGGATCGATACCTGAAGATGGACTTCTCCTTTTTTGGTAAGGATTCCATCGAGGGTGTTAAGCACTTTAAGAGAACTGTGAAGGCCACTTCTTCCAAAAAGAGTGTGGAGTCTATTGTTGAAGCTTTTCCTACCGATGGTACTGTTCAAAGAGGGAGCGACTCACAGGTCATGGAGGCCACTAATGATAGAATGATGGATGATCTACCTACTCCGCCTATCGACCCTTTACCCCGCAAAGGCTCAACTCCTAAGGATCTGGCCTCTTAGGCCACGATTCTTTGTAATTTGAAATTTCATCCTTGAACTTTGTATCGTATCTTGGACTTTGTATGAACATACCTCACTGAAGAAGGCATTAAATGAACTTCTATAATATTCTTGCTTAGTTTCCAAAATTGTATGTTCCACATACTGCATATAATAGCTAGTAGATCATGATCATTAGTCAGGCTAGATGTTAGGTAGGTTATGCCTTAGCTAGAATTCCATGACTGATATAGGTAGCTTGCTTCCTTTGCAAGACTTCATTGAGATTTCATTTAGAAATTAATAAACACAAACATAAAGACAGGATTAAGATCTCTATTGGTAGTACTGGCGAAGATGCTCAACATTCCAAGCTCAGAGAAATTCCATTTCGTCTGTATTCACCAGGTGATAAGAACCATTGCCCAAGACTTTCTTAATAAGGTATTGGCCCTCCCAATTCGAACCAAGGGTTCCTTCATTGGCCTTGTGAGCTCCAGGGAGAATAAGGCACAGAACAAGATCACTAACTTTGTAACTCCGAGCTCGAACCTTTCTATTGTAATACCTCGCGACTCGTTACTGGTAGGTCACAACTCTGAGGCAAGCTCTTTCTCTTATTTCTTCTATAAGATCAAGATTTGTGGCGAGCAGTTGGTTGTTGTCATCTGGATTAAAAGTCATTCTCCATTGTGATGCTACTTCAAGTTCTACTGGGATCATTGCCTCAGATCCATATACTATTGAGAAGGGAGTCTCTTCTGTAGTACTACAAACTGTGGTTCGATAAGCCTAGAGCACTTTTTGCAACTCGTCTACCCATGCTCTCTTCTTGGCCTCTAACTTTGTCTTTAAGATTTCTTTGATGATCTTGTTGATGGCTTTAACTTTTCCATTAGCCTATGGATGGTCTACAACTGAGAAGTTTTTTGTGATCCTAAGATTGTTGCAGAACTTGATGAGTTGCTAGTTATTAAATTAGGTCTCATTGTTAGTCACGATTTGTTGGGGGACTCCAAATCTACAAATAATGTTATTCCATACAAACTTTTCAATCTTTGTAGAAGAGATCTCTATGAGCTCCTTTACCTCTGCCCACTTGGTCAAATAATATATAGCCACCACCGCATATTTACAATTTTTGCAAGCTATAAGAAGTGGTCCAATCAAATCCATGCCCCATATCACAAAAAGCCATGGACTTTTCATCTACTACAAGTATGTTGGCAGAGCTCATGGGATCTTCATGAACCTCTGGCATTTATTGCATCTTTGACAAAATCAATCACGTCTTATTTCATTGTGGGCCAATAGAATCCCTGTTGAAGATCTTTTTGAGCTAGAGATAGGCCCCTAGCATGATTTTCACAATGGTCAATATGGATTTCTTTTATGATGATGACACAATCATGGCCATTAATGAATCTTAGAAGTGGAGTTGAGAATCCTTTTTAGTACAGTATATCATCATAAATGCAATATCTGGCTACTTGAGCTTGTAATCACCATGCCTCGAGCTTATTTTCTGATAGTTTGTCATTTTACAGGTAACCAATGATTAAGCCCATCCATGAGTCCTGGGCCATGGCAATTGTCATCACAACATCCTTCTATTTTATACTTGGGGATGAAAGGAATTCCATAGGGATTGCCCCTAGGAAGTCAACATCCTTGTTCGGGGCCAGGCGAGCTAAGGTGTCAACATGTGCATTCTGAGCTCGCGGTATCTGATTGACTTCAAAATGCTAAAACAAGCTTAGTAACTCCTGGAATTTTTATAAGTAAATGGTCATTTTTTATCCTTTAGTCTAGTATTCTCCCCATACATGGCAAATAATAAGCTATGAATGACTAAAGATTTTTAGTCTTTTAGCTTGCATTTCTTTTCCCAGTCGTAGCTTGGCTAATAACGCTTTATACTTAGCTTCATTGTTCATGGCTTGGAAATCAAATCTTAATGCACAAAGGATTTTATACCGCTCTAGACTGATGGGAAGCACTCCCTTCTAGATCGATAAGAAGCACTCATGCCCTGGCCTTTTGTTCGTTTGGCGACCTATCAACATATAGTTCCTAACATGGAGCTTTTGAGGTATCTACTTCCTCTTGTATGAGCTTGTTGAATTCTGTAATAAATTCGGCTAGAGCTTGCCCTTTGATTGTTAGTCTAGGCTTATATTCGATGTCAAACTAAGCTATCTCAATTGCTCATTTAAGTAGATGACCTAAAACATCCGTCTTTTGTAAGACTTGTCTAAGTGGGAACTATATGAGCACCTTTAAGCTATGAGCCTGAAAGTAGGTTCGTAGCTTCCTTGATGCAACTATTAGGTAGTAAGCAAGTTTTTTCATAGGTGAGTACTTTGTCTCAGTGTCCAATAACCTTTTGCTCATCAAATAAATGGGGAACTAGGTTCCATCTTCTTCTTGCATCAAAGCCACACAAAGAACGTACCGGGATACTCCCAAATAGATGACTAGCTTCTCACCTTCCTTTGGTTTGGACAAAAGAGGAGCTCGTCTGAGATATTGTTTGAGTTGCTAGAAGGTGACTTTGCATTACTGGGTCCATTTGAACTTCCTTGCCTTTTTCAAGACATCAAAGAAAGGAACACACTTATTTGTCACCTTAGAGATGAACTTGCTAAGTGCTACAACCTAACCATTTAAGCATTGCATATCTTTAATCCCAGTCGAGGATCTGATAACAAAATATTTGACACATCTATTTGTCCTCATACTTAGCATTTTAAAGGCCTAAATGAATTAATTCCAGTTGAGTGAGGATGTATTTGAGATTTGGTGTCAATTGGCTCATTAGAACAAATTTTTGTATTTTCGGCCATTTTGGAGCAGTTTCTGTAATTCTTAAATAACTTGAGATATACTTGTCCAATTGATGTGCTTCTTCTAGGAAAGCTAAGAGATATACCTAAAACTTCCATGAAGACCTCCAAGGCTGAAGCACTCATTTGGTTACCTGAATTTGGAGATGAAATTACTGCCAGAATACCAGAATACTGTCTCTCGGGCAGCCTGATCTTCATGCCTTCAGGAGGCCATATCTTGAGCTATAGAGATCCAAATGAGCTGAAACTAAGCCCAAATGGAATCTAAGAAATAATTCCACAACTTTCATGAAGGCTTCCTGAGCTGAAAATGACAATATGGGTGTCAAATATTGGCTACAAACCAGAGGTAGAGAAGCTACGAATTTGGGCCTACAGAATTGAAGATTTAAGGCCCCTAATTGGCATCTAACTTAAGCCCATTTGCTCATCTCTTGCTCCAGCCAGCTGAACCCAAAAGAGAGAAGGAAAATGAAGAAAAAGTGGCATGCAAAATGGAGCTGAGCATGCAATTGTAGAGCTACCATTCAGACTTTCTAACTTAGCATTGTAGCCTTCCTTTTTGTACTAGGGTAGCTCATTTGTAAAGGGGAAATTTTTTTGCCTTTTGCTTCAGTTTTTCTCTTAGGTTTGCTATGTATTTTCAGGGCTGAGAGCAAGCTTTTGCTCTCCCCCTTTTTTCTTCCATTTTCCTTATTTTTTGGCCTGCCATGGAAGGCTGAAGCTGTAATTAGCCAAGGGACTGCAACTTGAAGATTAATGAAGAGGTTTTTGTTCTTTCATTCTACATTTAATTGTTGGCCATTTATTTCCTAT
>JANHAO010005443.1:0-22631 GCA_026873985.1 Saraca asoca | reverse complement strand
TAAGGGCAAGATCTGATTTAAATTTTGCATTATAAATTGTCTACCACTCTTTAAATCTTTATACTACCTGATTTGGGACCTGACAGATTATTTTTATGCAAAATTAACATTTGTTGTCTGAGAATTGCAGGACAAAATAACTGAACATTAAAGGGAAAAAGAAGATTTTATTCATCAAAAAGCCTCAACGAGGTACATATACATCACAAAGAGTCAAAATACAAGTTAGGAAAAGTGACTTAGGAAAAGCTATAGCCGGTTCTTCTGGAAGAAGGATTGGCACACAAGAGGAAAGCTCCCAATCAGAAGGCAAGCCACTGAAGGATAAACCTCTGCTGATTGGAAACTTGCCGACTTGCTTGAGCCCTCAATTTTCATCCTCTAGCCTTGATTCCCGAAGGTGAGAAAGTCCAAGAAAGCCTACCAGAGTGGTAGAAAAAGAGAAACCTTGCAATCGTGAGGACATAATCCAGGATCCATATGAGATCCCTCCACTTTATAGGGAAAGTGTGGACTTCAAAGCTCCTTATGTAGTAGACCATACATGCCTCACTCAAAAAGTAGAATATCGGGATATCGGGGGGTTTATCTGAAACCTCCATTTGAACAGTCTCTAAGAGAAGAAGAGGATTCCTCGTGCTTTAAATAAGCTCAGCCTGAAGGAGCCGAAGAATCCAAAAGGGAAGCCCCAATCACTCTCATTTAATGCCTTGGAAGAAAATGAGGCTAGCGCACTAATAACCATAAGACGCATTATGCCTGGAGAAATGAAATTGCAGGGTGATTTGAAAGGCTTTGACTGCACAATCGCCTATGATTGACACTAGAAATATCTTCCGGACTTGGAATTGGAATGGGCCAGATAAGGGCCCAGCCACATAAGCTTATCCATGTGGTCCTCTGAGTCCCATAAAGCCCTAGATCATAAAAGCTACACCTCACAAAGGGGAACACGTGCACAAGGTAAAGGCCAAATCTACGATATGTCATTGCTACACACGCTTTGGACAACAGAAGTCTAACTCCCAGTCTGTGAAGTGAATTGAGAGTTAGAGGGCTAATGTTATCAGTAGAAATTGGTATTGTATAGTGGGATGGCAAAAGCCCAGAAAGAGCTGAGATTGACTAAAAAATGAGCTCGCTAGATTGCTGCACAGAAGTCTTCAGCTCATGAAAGACCCGAGCTCGTTGATCAAATGAGCTCGAAGTCATGAACCAGTAATGGCCCTAGCATACAGGGTCGAGTTTGTGGCGACACAACCTCGTTTAGCCAGAAGCTCGCTGAAGTCAAGCATAAAGCTAACAAACAACTTGCACTACCATTCTGTAAATACAGCCATCGAGTCCCACTTGCAAAAAATAGCTTGCAAAAGCCAGTCTCTAGTACCCTAGGCAGTCTTATACATTTAATACTTAATGTAACAGATGTGTAGTTAATTTAGTCCCATTTGTACCCCTCCATACTTCTATATGGATGCTTATGAGCTAGGCCTTCTAGGAACAAAGGGTTAGCAAAAGGAACAATAGGGTCACTCATCGCCTGATTTTCAGTGACGTCGACGATCTGCAAGCTGCTCTCTCTTTAGAAAGCACCCTCAATAGAAGAAGTTTCAATTACAGACCCTGCACCTTTTCTGGAAGACTTGGACTTAGTAGCCCTCTTTTTGAAATGTTCCATAGCCTCAAGAGCCTCTTTGTCGAAGAAGGAGAAGTCCAACTCTGGATGCTACTCCCACAGGGTGTTAGAAAAAAAAGGCATTGGTCTTAGACTTTGCCTTCCCTGCTGCTTTCACAACCATTGAGGCAGCCTCTGCCTTGAATTTGGTAACCTCCTCCTTCTCAAGAGTAACTTCCTTCTTGGCCATCTCAAGCTCCTTCAAAGTGTCCTCGGCCTGCTGCTCTGCTACCCTTGCTCGTAACTCTGCCAACCTAACTCGCTGCTCTGCAATCTCAGCCCACTACACTACCTGCTCAGCATGTTTATGAGCCAGGTCCAGGTTGATCCTTGCTTTGGTTAGATCATTAATTGTCCTACTAATGTTTAGTGCAATGGCCTTATGATCCATCACTTCGTGAGATAGGGTAGCCTCAGCGTCCTTGACCTTTTCCCTTAACTCCATCACTTTGGCAAAGATAATAGCCAGCTCATCCATAAGCTTCACCTTTTCCTTATCCTGGGCTTGGAACACCTTATCCAGCTTCATCATTGTTACCAAGTTCTAAAGAACCAAATAGTCAAGTTAGATTAAGAAGAAAGTAGAAGAACTGAGATAAAAGGATTCTACTTACCACCAGGCCGTGACGAGATGCGTAACCCACCAACCCTGCAGTGGTGAAGTCCTCTGACTCCAACACTCAGATCCTATTCAGAGGACCCAGGATTGTGTCAACATTGTCCAGAAAGACGTTGAGGTGCTTCTTAGTCTTAGAGCTGGACCCAGTAGGTCGCTCTATGACTTTGACCTCTGGCATCACTCACTTACGGGGTAGTAACCTGCTTCCCTTGTCCATTTTTCATTCCAAAGGAGGTGGTGACATCAGCTACAGTGATCACCTTGGGTTACGAGGTAGGATCCAGCTTTTGCGAAGGAGTTATCGCTAAAGCCAAGGGTTGGCACTCAACAATAGGAGCCATGTTAGCATCTAGAGCCATTATGGTCTTGTCCTCATCAAGGTCAAGTAGTGGCGTCCTAAGGATGAGTTTCATGATGTTCTCGTAATCCTTGAAATTTGCTGGGCTAACCTCCTTCACACAACTGATTCTTATATCTCTTGTGAGCTTAGTGTTGGGAGCTGGAGTGAGCTTCTACAAACAGAGGAGACTTTTGTCAAATCATAAATAGTTTTTGAGGACTGATGTAGCCATGATTTTGTTCAACACCTCTAGCTTCTTAGCCCTGAGAGTTAGATGCTTACCGATCCTATCTACAAAATGAGACAAAAGCTAGAATCAGAGAACAAATGTGAATGAGTCATTAAACTCACATGTCCACAACTAGCTCACTGGGAATAAGGACAAAATTGAAATTTTTAAGGTCATGCAAGTATAGACACGAGATATAAAACCAATGAGTTTTATAGTTCCCTATATTGGATTTCCCTTTAGTGTCCCCTTGCAACAATATCTTCTTATGCTCAGTCGACCGAGTTGAGAGATAATAAATCCCATCTAACGAGCTCACACTCCTATTGTTGTACAAGTAGCAAAGAACCTTAGTCGATGGCAGTGGGAGATTATTCCTCAGGTATATTAATGCCAAAAGGGTGAGCTAGGCATAAGAATTGGGAGTGAGCTAGAACGGGCTAAGTTTAACTTTATTCAAGAAGTTTACAATATATAAGTACACTGGAAACCTAAGGCTAGCAGTGAGATGCAAAAAGCTAATGGCAATGAACCCCCAAGGCAGATAAGGAGCATAATTATCCAGTAAAGGCACCATGATGCGGCATCCCTTATGAAGCCGCTATGTTTAGACTGTGGTCAGGACCTTGCAGAAGCAGATAGATGAAACGTGCAGGCTAAATACCTGGCAATCAAAAAGTTGCTAACTTGAAGCGGCCCTTTAACCCTTAATAGGGTCTAGACGAGTAGTAAAGTCCCCAGCAACCTCACCACTCCTTAAGGTTGCTTCATCAAGATGTTGCACCCACTCCACCCCTTATGTCGGAGAGCCAAGCTTGTCATCATTCCCTATTTGGTGATGCCAACATCTATGACCTGTACGCATCTACACAAAGGAAAAGGAATGGCCAAGTCACTATAAGTGGACCATACCCAAAAAATTGAGGCTAACAATTTCCTATGCTACAGGCCATGCACACCTCGGGTCACCACATCCAGAAGACAAAGGGGACTTAACGGTTGAACCACAAATCCAGAAAACAAACACAGGACTCAAAACAGTAATTAGAAACCCTAGAGTCTACTGATAGATCAACCAAATAAGTTGAAACAGGAAAAAAGAAAGTGCATAGGCAAATGGCTTTAGCCAGCATTCAGATTTTTCAGCCATAAGTAGACAAGTCTCACAAACCATGAAGCAAAAAAGTTCAGAAACCACAAGCTAGAAAGGGAAAGACTTGCCATGATTAACAGAAACAGAAAGTCTGATGATGCATGTGGAAGTGTTTCCCAGTAAGCAGAACCTAAATAGCAACCGGGGAACTAGAATGGCATCGATGGCAGCAGACAACAATGAACGATTGCGGGATTTGGCAAAGAGAATGAGTAAGAAGAGCTTAGGAGTTTCAAGTTTCAAATAACAAGTGAGAGGGAGAAAAGAGTCTCTTCAGTTTATATGACTCATAATACCACCATTAGATCTAAGAACCTATCAGCTACCCATGATCTGACGATCCTGTGAATGCTAGGTGTGAATGCCAAGAGCAAGCTGGCAACAACATGACATGCACGACTACTAAAGGCAGGAGTAATTATAACAAGCTAGTGGTAGAAATCAAAGAGTCACAGACAAAGTGAGTGGGAACACACAAAATGACCCGTAGAATTGTAGATCGTAAGTGATAAACTAGAACTCCCAACTCACCCTGTGTCCAAGAAGTGCTCACCAAACTCTTGAACAGGCTGCATCCAAAAAGTTCCTTCAGCACCAAACTCTTGCACTGACAATACTGAAACCTTGTGTCCAAGAAATGCTTTATGCACCAAACTTTTGCATGTGCCACGTCCAAGAAGTGCCTTCGACACCAAACTCTTGTGTGAACAATACTAAAACCCTGCATCCAAGAAGTGCTTTACACACCAAACTCTTGCGTGGGCCACATCCAAGAAGTGCCTTTGGCACCAAACTCTTGCACTGACAATACTGAGACCCTATGTCTAAAAAGTGCTTTATGCACCAAACTCTTGTGCAAGCCATATCCAAGAAGTGCCTTTGGCACCAAACTCTTGTGCGGACAATACCAAAACCCCATGTCTAAGAAGTGCTAGCCACACACCAAACTCTCGTGTAGGTTGGGGCTTATCCATGCGTCCTACCAAAACCCCGCATCTAAGAAATGCTTTACACACCAAACTCTTGCATGGGCAGTGTCCAAGAAGTGCCTTTGGCACAAACTCTTATGTGGACAAAGGTGCATCCATGTGACCTACCTGGGCATTCAATCCCACACTAGTGAAAGTGCTCAAGCACTCCGGTGCCTGATCTTGTTACTAGCTCAAGCACTCCGGTGCTTAGACTTATGGCCAACAACAACACTCCAATGCTTAAATTCATTGCTAACTAAGATGTGCTAATATGACCAATTGGTCATCCAACATGGCACATATCCTTTAAGTCATGATTTGTTAACTAAAGTCCTTCCATATTAATTTAATTAATGTTATTCAAGGTTGATTGACCTAATGAACACTCATTTTATCTAACAATTACCAAGTTATGGTTTGCAGGGACTTATTTATGTTGCCAGATGGGACCTACTAAATTCCTAATGTTGCATGCTTAGGAAAAATAAGAAATAAAATGTAGAGCTTCATTACAAACCTCTTTCAACGAGGTAAATTTATATGAAGGATTAAGGGTACAAATCAAAGTAAGCCTACAATTGACTAAGGAAAAGCTGAATCCCCAACGAACCATGGGATCCATGAGCAGGCTGAGCTGTTCTAACCATTCCTCAACTTCCACTCGAGTCGACGGATTATCCAACTTGAGCATCTTTGAGGTGCTTAGAGTAGGATAAACAACATTTAGGGTAAATAGAGTGGCTGCACAAGTTTTCCCTAGCCTTCTTGAACAAGGAAAGCATCCTTCAACTTCATCAAGCTACTTGAGGACCTAGAGACATCCAGTGCCATTGTGTAAGGAGACAAAAGAGCACAACTGAAAAGGCTGAACTGCAACAAGCTGCAAGGCCAACAAGCAAGCTAGACAATTCTAGCTCCTCTTTCGTGTCCTCCTTCCAAGCTGAAAGCTCCTCCCTTAGCCTTACAACTCCTAGATGCTTGAAGAAACTGAATGATTAGCTTGCCAGAGGATAAAAGAGTAAAAAAGGAGGAGCTAAACTTTTTAGCACTGTAAAGAGGTCATGAAAAAATTCTCAAAGTCCTCAAAAAGGAATACCCCATAGGAACCATGTGTAGCAAGCTATACATGCCTCGTAATCTCATGCAACAGACTATACATGCCTTAGAGCGCATTGCCAAAGGTTGGAGCTTTAGAAATATGGGGGGGTTCAGTCAATGTACCCATCTAGTTATTCTTTGAAGCAAGGAAGGAGGCTTCTCATGCCTTATATAGACTAGTTTAGCCTCACAGAAGAGTTCAGAGGATATCCAGCTATTCTTGATCGAATGATCCAGAGGGAAATAAGATTGTCACACTAACAGTTGTAAAACATATACAATAAAAGGCATGGCCTAGTGCAGGTGAAGCAAAAGATTGAAGTCTGAAATGACAACACGATAGACTAAGCATAGAGACTTGACAATACTACAAACTACAGGTGAAGACTTTGCTAGCATACTATAACTCCTAATTCAAAAATTGAACTGAGAGTTAAGGGGCTTATGTTGTTGGTATTTTTCAGACAATGTAAATTAGGCTAGCAAACGCCCAATAGGAGATAAGTCTAATCAGAAAAGGCACGGACCGTCTAAGAAACTGAGGTCACTCAACAAAGACATTAGATCACCAACTGCGAGCCCAAGACATAGGGCGAGGCCAAGACAACAACCTCAACTCACTAGAAATGAGTTCTAGTTCACTGGTCGAAACAAGTCGCTCAATATAGCCTCAAGTTGCTAATATAATGACCCAAGCATAAGTGTGGAAACCTAATCAACAGCTAGTGGCACATATTCCTAACCAACAGGTCAGCCCCCAAAACTGATGGCCTCCAACAGTCTAACAATGATTTGCCCAGCATTATTGCCTAATGGCAAGCATTAATTGCCTGCAGCGATGGAAATGATAGCCTTGCTATTTATCAGATTACACTTGTAACCCTCCCAACTTCTATAAATAGAAGAGGAGATCATTGTAATAGAGGTAAGCGAAAAATATATGCAAAAATTTTGCTAAAATAGTGAAAGAGCACTTGTACTAAAACTTTGTTGAACTATACAGAGAAACCACTATGCAATGGCAATATAAACCACCGTGGACGTAGGGGCCATTCTAACTTTAGCTGAATCACGGTAAAAAAATTCTATATCCATTGTTCTTCCTCCTTCTCACTCTCTTTCCTATTAAAACTTGTGTTATCAACTTGCAATTTGGGGTGTTAGAGAACTGTTCGAGTTGACTAAGATTTGGGTTCACCAAACCAAATTTTACCGTCAACATCTTATAATGTAATATATAAGATTATATTTATAAGAAGAATTAAATATTTAATAGGAATATAATTATAGTCTAATGTTAATATAAATAATATTTAATTTCAAACTATATATAAATATATTAATTTAAAGTATAAATGAAATAAATTAATATTATATATATCTTAATAAAACATAGAATTAAAAATTAGTCCTTTTATTATTTTGACTGCTTTAATTAAAGAATTAACAAATACTTTATTCCTAACCTCAAGTCATGATCTGTTCAAAAATTTTGACTTTCACAATGAATGAAGTTCTAATTAAAATATATAGAATTGGATAGATAAATTATCGTATTAAAATATATACTATTATAAAAGATTAAGACATATGTCATATAAAATAATAGTACATCTAAATTTAATATCAACATTGCCAAAGTTTCTTGCGTGTATATGTAGTTGAATTCTTATGAAAGAGGGTCATAATTATAATTCAAGATTTAATTACACCTTATTTCCACTTTTAGCTAAACAATGCTAATTAAAGAGAAATTTAAATTGATATTTCAATAGTGAAATAACTTTTCCACAAATTATCATAAAGATGAATAAATGAAACAATTTGTAAATGATATGTACTATTTATTACATTAAGCGTGAGATTGCAAGGTGCCGATTTAACCTTTTATGTGCCTCCCCAAAAGTGTTCATCAAACTTGCTTCCCCACGACAATAAATAATAGCAACTTCATACTATATTTCAATCTTTCCCATTTTGTTTCTTACTTTTCCATTTTGATTTGTTTCTCTTCCTTTTGAAAAATTGTGTTCCAAAATTCAATTTCTTTCTTATATAATATTAATATATAGTTTTTAGATCCCACCTAATATACTAATTAATTTGGTCAACTATCATATTACAAGGAAAATTTAATTATTTTTACCCAAAAGTACCTCATATATATTAAAGAGTGTGTGTCTGTGCACTTGCATATGAGTGTTTATTCATACATTAAGTTTAGGTTTTGAAGAATTACATGAATTTTAATACTAAACCCTTTAGAAATTGGTCTTTGTGTAAATGTTAACTAAGTATTGTTTGTATACAATTTAAATAAAATCTCAATTTGTTCAAATAACATCTATAAGTTAAGTAAAATTCCAATTTGATTGGATAACAACTGAGTATTATTTATATAAAATTTAAGTATAGTTTTAATTGAATTAAATATCATTAATTATATAACAACTATAATTTTTAAGACGAAAATAAGAATATACTTGATTATATAATTGTGTGTAGGAATATAGCATAAAAAAACAAAATAGGGATTTAGGAAGGGAATGAAAATATGTATTATTTGCATAATTAAATATTAAAGCATTAAAAATAAATTTACTTAAGAAAAGGGATTAGTCCATTTGAATATATTTTGTACATAACTTTTTATGTTTTAAATTGTAAAATAATAATATTCTAATTACTTAATATTAATAATATTCATTATCAGTGTTAATGACTTAAACACAAAGTTTATATTAACTGAGAATATTTTAGTTTATATATCAATTATGATAAAATTAAGTGAATTATTTAATAAAGATATTAAAGACACTGTGATTAAATAATGAATATAGCTGAAATATAAAATGTTCATTTAATAAAAAAACATATAAAATAAAAATATTATAAATCAATTAATGAAGACTTGAATATATATAATTATGTTGTTGTTGTATACATAAATTTTATACAAAAAATTTGTACAAAATGCTTTTACAAAAAATTGGAAGGAAATAAGAAGAATCTATTGATGACGTCTCCTTTAAGATATATATAAATTGAAAATCAAAATACATTATTCAGTAGGGTTCCCCCTACACATATATATAAATAACTAGCTTGTACTTCGTGTAATACATGGAATTTAATAATTTTATTTGATAATAATTTGTAATATAAATTTATATTATAAAATATAATGTATTTAAATATTAATAAATTATTATTATATTTGTACCTTTTAAATGATTACAAAATTAATATAATTATATTCATCTTAATTACTAAGGAATACTATATTTTTTTTAATTTGATAAAGTTATTACATTAATATTTTAAATTAGCTAAATTTATCATTTGAATTTTTTCATATTTTCAAAAATATTTTCTTAATATATTAATACTCATGTAAATTTATTTATAAATTCTTTCATTTAAAAAATTTAAATTAACTACTTTATGCTAGAAAATTTAATTATTTAATTAATAAAAATTAATGCATTTATTATAACTAATATATTATCTTCAAAAAATATATATTTTAAAAATATTTTTTTATAAAATTTTAAAAATATTTTATATTAAAATTGTGATAATTACTCAAAAGTGATAAAAATTTCAAAATAAAAAATTATGAAATATCAAATTTAGTATTCGATATTGAAAGGTAATATGAAAATTTAATGAATGAGAATTTTTATATAAACATTATTTATCAAATCATAATTAGATAATACTAATAATATGTTGATAAATATTTTATTTTTATATAAGTATAATTATTTATTATATATAAATTATTTAATGTAAACAAAAATAATTTAAATTAAAATCTAGTAATAAATTTAGACTAAAAATGGGGTGTAGATAATTTCATAAAATAATTTTTTAAATAGATGATTTCTATAAAGAAGAAGGATATATAGTATTTATCAAAGTAATTTATAATTTAAAAATTAGATGATATATTATTAAAATTATTTAAAATTTCAATTATGTAACTCACTAAAATATTAAAATATTTTTAACTTTTATTTTTAATATTAATATTTAAATCTAATATCATTAAATTCTAAGTTAAAAATTATTTTAAAAATATTAAAATATCAAAGTTTCGTTATCTAATAAATAAATGATTAAAATATTTAAAAATTTAAAATCAAAATATTATTTGATAATTCAAAAAATTAAAAATTAAATTGAAAATTTAATAATTTAATAGCGTTAAAATTAAAAAATTAAATTAAATTTTTTTATAAATAATTCAAATGAATAATTATTATTAAAATTGGCAAATATAAAAGTTTTATCTATAATTTAAATTAGAATATAAAAGTAAAAATAAAAAGAAAATTAAAATTTTTTCTCACTTGTTCCATTGTGACAAATGATGCACTACTTACTACGTAGTAACATCTGGAAGAAAGTACGAATTATAATTTTTATATTATTAAAAAGATTTAAATTGAAATCCATTAATGAATTTAGCTTAAAAATTATGTATTGATAATTTTATTAAATATTTTGTAAATAGATAATTAGCAAGGATATAACATATATCAAAGTGATTTAAAAATTAAAGGATATATTATTAAAATTAATTAAATTTAAATTATACAATTCACTAAAGTATTAAAATATTTTTAAATTTTATTTTTAATATTAAATATTTAAAGATAATGTCACTAAATTCTAAGTTAAAAATCATTTCAATAATATGAAATGGGATACCAAAATTACATTACTTAAATAAATAAATAATTTAAATATTAAAATTAGAAATCAAAATATGATTTGATAATTTAGAAAATGAAAAAAAATTAAAGTAATAATTCAATAATTTAATAGCTATAAAATTAAAAAAATTATATTAGAAATTGATTATATATAATTCAAATAAATAATTTATTATTTAAACAGATCAATACATAAGTTTTATTCACAATTTGAATTAAAACAAAAAAAATTAAAAGTTTTTCTCACCCACCCTCTTTTGACTTGCAGCATAGTGATATTTATTTAGATAAAAGTAAGTTTCATGACTTTTATAATATTAGAAAGATATATTTTGGTTTCAATCTAAATCGAGCAAATTAAATAAAAAATATTTAAATAAAGAAATGTTTTAAATACAAAGATATTTCAGCTTCAAGTGAATTCCATTTACTCTTTTAAATTTCTAACTAAATTGTTGATTATATTTTTTTCAATATTCTTGATTGTGTTTGATTCTTTTTTCTTTTGACATTGGTAGACTTTGATTAAGTAGACAAATTATTGTAGAGTTGTGTCCATAAGTACACAAATTATGTAAAAAATTTACTCTACAAAATTCTCAATTATGAACTTTATTAATAAGCTATTTTAACTTAATTTCTATAAGCCAATGGTCGATTTTGATTATGCTTATTTATAATTTTAGACATTATTAAAAGAACTTAATCTAGAGTTGATTTTATGATAATTATAGACATAACTAAAAGATCAATGAGATCAAGAAATCTCGACTTTCTTCTTCTTGGACTAATTTCAGAAGCTATTACAATATCTTACTTTTAAAGAAGTAGAATTTCCATCCTATTTCATCAATAAATGACTAGTTTTGCATACTTTGTTTTCTATAGCATATTATTACATGTTCATATATCTTTTTCAATTTTTGCATTCTAGGTCAGGTGAAAATAGAATAAATGGTGTTTGGTGAATATTTCTTGTCAAAATTTGTAAAATGGGATTTGATTTCCAAGGAAGATTGGATTTATACATGTAAATGAACAGTTGCTACTTCACAGTTTTGACAAGAGAGTGAAATGAAATGGTGCAAATATGATTTGTAATAAAACAGTAAAATTATGATAAAATGCATAGAGAATATATTGGATTCTACGAGGGAATCACATGTAGTCCTAAGAAGTAAACATCAAAGTGTTGAAAGATAGAACACCTATGAATAAAGTGTGCTTGAGTGTTTGAGATGTAAGATGATGCCTAGATATTGAGTTCTATTTTATTTATAATACTATAGAATAGTTACAACAATTTAAGAATAACTATTCTAAATCTACAAACAAAATGACACGTGAATGAATAGGTGTCATTTTCCAATTTACTAAGATAACTCCTAGAAATTGCCTGGTTGTTATTACCAACATGCTCCATAACATAAATAAAAAAACTAGTGCTTTGATTATGGATAAGGTGCATTTCAACTACTTGATGAAGTGGCCTAAGTGCTTGACAAATGGTCTATGCTTGACTTACTTGTGGCTCTAAATTCCTTAAGTTAAAACATGAATTTGTCACCACAATATTGACCAAAATTTGAGGGAAGATAGTCAAACTTTGTTTCCAACTCATTGAATCAACAGCTTCCCAAAGTTGACAATCCAATTCAACCTTAGCAAGGCATTTCAACTATAAGCCAGGCCCTCCTAGTTTAGCTCTTTTGAGAGGATTTTGACTTGCAAGCACACGAAATCGATCGAAAAAATGATAAACTACTGTAATGGACAAGGCAAACTTCTTAGTTCAACGTATCTCCTCACCAAAGATGCCCTTCCATATCCTTCATACAGACACTTGGCAATATGATAGTGTTTCATATTGCATAGAGTATGTATGCAATGATGGGAGATGTAATGCATTAATGGTGGAAGCTAACATTTTACACTTTTAGAGGCACTTTTGCAATATTACTTGCCATTTTCTCTTTCTTATTAAAGTTTAGTTATTTTAAATTTCTTCGTTATTACTATTTGTGTGCTTCTAGACTCTGGTGAACTCCTTTCGCTCTCTGCATTCTTCCTACTTATTATAAGCTTTATGACATTCTTCTTTTTTGGCTCTTTTGAAGGCTATTATTTCTAGCACTTATTCTCAATCTTCTAGAGTAGTTAAGGTGTCAGACCCTTTACTAGTTAATGCCTCCATACTCCAATCCTAGGTATTGTTTCCTTTTAACAATTTTGAACTCAATGAAAGTGATTCACCCTATTGCTACCTTAGTCCTTGGACTCTTAAATCTTCTAAAAATGATCTCTCTTTTCCAATAAACCTCTGTTTAGTTTACAATCCATTCCTACATTTCTATGGGTTTCAAAAGATGTAAGAACTTTTAAAAATTTCCCCATACCACTCATGCATATTATCCTAGCTTGTTTGAGTTTAGTCTATAAAAGTGGATTTCTAAAAACAAATAGAAATTTTTGAAAGCTATTCAACTTTCTCGTTTTTTTATAAAATGTATTTCTCCTTTGATTGGAGCTATTATAACCTTTTGGTCTTGTTTTACCAACAATAGACATATATCTTATGGCATGATTGACCTGACCATATTTGATATTTCTTCTATCACCGGGCTTTGGCCTCGTAGAGAAATTACCTCCCCTCATTTGGCACTTTTAAAATAAAAATTTTAGAGATTCTATGCCTATTTCTTCTAGGAACTCGTCTTATACTACTTTTATTAAATTTTTGAGGAGGAAGACAAAACTCCCAATTTTTTATGCCAAACATATTGCTTTTTTGGTTTATTGGCTTTGTAAATACTTCTATTGTGTTTCTTCTTTAAACATTGCATTTTCTTTATTGCCATTAGTTGTACTCCACCATAAAGGTTAACAATTAGCCCTAAGGCCCTCAATCCTTACTTCTTTGTTTGAAAACATTAATTTGGTAGTTGGCTATCTCAAAAATGATAAAAAAATTTCAAATCTAGGTGGCCCTTTCTAGCTTTTCCAACTTTAGCTCACTATTGTACTTTGTTATTAATTAATCTTGAACCTCAAATTTGATTGTGCCAAATTGCTTTTCTCACATGGCATAAGGTTATTCAATTGCATTATTAGGTCCAAGCATAGGTCAAAGGTCCCTACAGAGTTATTCATCACTTTCTTTGCCATTTTTTATTCTTTTCCAAAAGACCGTGCTTCCAAATATCTAACCCCATTCACTTCTCAATCTTACGGCCTAACTTGGTTTACCCTTGACCCAACTCCAATAGACACATGTAGTGTTGAAATCTAGTCAAAGTTTCTTTGTCCTCAATATTTGCTCATCGGACTTCCACGAGAGCAAACCTCATCGATTGAAAAATATTTGTCAAATATAATTGCTCATCAATTTGGTCTTGTTCAAGGATGCCTACTGGATCCTTTCAACAACAAGTACTAAGGAAAAACCTTATGGGTCACTGCTTGTTCAGTTGTTCATAAGTTGAATCAAGACAAATTAGTTACCTTTAAACTTCAACATTTTTGTCCCTGCGCTGCATGCACTAAATTTTTCTTAGATTGGTGATTTTCTCATACAAACACATCTTTCACCATGGATTTATCAAAAAAGCTCACACATTTCATACCTCTTATGTAGACTAAATTGACTTGTTCAAAGACCTTAGGTATGTGTATATTAATCAAAATGGAGATTTCTAAAGAACTGTGTGGGTAGATTTTTTATTATTCTTTGATGTTCTTATTTTATAGTGAAGGAAAGTTCAACTTCAATCAACCTTGTAGTGGAAACCAATAAAGTGGTTGAACAAAAGCTACCTTAAGCAATTTGAAAAAGGAAATACCAAAGAAAAATTAGCTTGGCAATTACTAGCAACTAACTCAGTGAGCCAATAAAGAAAAAAAACCCCTCCTTGAAGAAAACCACATCCAATGAAACAAGCCAATCGATAACCCAAACTATAACTTAAGAGGCTTTTGCCCTCTCTCCAAGCTCTCCTAAAAGCACAAATATGACTCAATCATAGGTTTAATCTCCATACTTTATCTGAGGTTTTGCTAGCTATTACCTTCTTAACATTACTGAATGATGCTTACTCATGTAGGATGCCCATGCCAAAGTTCAACCAGTCAATCCTACTATTAAATTGGTTTTAATGACTGATCCTTTGGATAACTCTACCCCAAACCCATCTACTTAGTCCACAGACTTAGTTGCTCTAACCAAGGATATTCTTATGCAAAAACTAGAGTGTGAGGTAGTAGAAGATGAAACAACCATAGGTGCTGAGGTTGGTGAAAGTGATGACAATTTATAACTTGAAGTTGCTGATGATCCGATGGCATCCCTAGCTTCATTGATATCGGTAAATGAGGAGGATTTGTCCACATTCCTTTCAATCAACACTATCTCTAGTATTATCACACCTCCTACTCATACTTGAAGGGCTAAACTAGAACAAGCTCTCAAAACATTAAATGACCCGATCAATTTAGACCTTGATGGACTTCACAAAGATGAAGCCAAAAAGGAAACCTTTAGCTCAGCTCTTACTTTTCTTTCAGAAGCTAATGTGGTCAAAATCACTGTAGGTTTGAAATCCTTTATGCTCGATCTTTTAAGAAATTACAGGCTTGATAAGTGACTTAGACAAAGCTAATTTGACTTCATCAAATTTTCAACTCTTAATCCAAAGGAAAATTAAGCTAACAGAATTTTCAAAACTAGCTGCACCAGAAAGTGAGAAGTTAATTGTAGAGCTAAACTTCAATAGATTTTTGAGATACGTGTGCTCAGACTTCCCAAAAGGCCAAAGTTAAACTTCAACAGATTATGGTGTTGGAGCAAGGGACTATAGAGCTTACTACCAAAGTAAAGAGAAAAAGGGAGTCTCAGTCTCTTTTGAAAAAAAAGGCTACTACAGCTACTTCTAAAAGAGCCAAATTTGTAAGGATGGCCAAAGAGAGATTGAATGAATATCATATTGTTACAAAAAAGGATGAAGAGCACTAAAGTTGAGTAAAATGCTACTGCATCATTACAGACTTTAGCCCTTAACAAATAGAAGGACAATGAATACACTTATTTATCATTTCAACTTATATGTACGTTATTTTGATTTCATGCATGGATAGTTTGAATAATTTTAAGCATTTACCATTGATATTCTCCACTTTGGATGTTTCAAAATTTTTTATTTAATAATTATGATCGTTAAATACATACATAATTTAGAGTGGCCTTTCCCAATAGGGGGTCCATTTATCAAAACTCGACTTCTGTTACATTGGCAAGATTACTTTCCAAACTAATTGGTCTTGATTAAAACTTTTGATATGATCTCTACAAGAGATGCCCATGGACCTTCAGAAATTCAACCACAAATGAAAAGAAAAAGAAGGACGTTCATGCCATACTTTAGAATAAAGAAGAAGAAAAGTGATAAGGGACAGATTTGACACCATAAAGAGAAATATTTTTTATAAGTCTTAAGTTTATACAAGAACCCTAAGAGAGAAAACTCTCATAAAAAATGATTCTTTGATTACCTAATGTGTCTAATCTGAATTCTAGGAAAACAAGCCTTCTCAAATAGCTATCACTAAACCAAATGGGAAGGACTCATCAAATTAAAACAAGCCAAAATACAACCAAATAATCCAACAAAAAATAAAAGGCCTAAACTATTACAAAAAGACCCAAAACAAAACAATACAATCAGCCTATGCAGAAAAATACATACATTGGACCCAAATAGCCCATAAATGGAATAAAAGCAAAACCCAACCTGCCCATGCCCAATCAGCCATACAAGCCATATATGCTTTATGTATGCTTAGGGGGTGCAAGGGTGCCAAGTGGTGCCATATGCTGTCCCATGTGGTGCAAGGATACTTAAGTGGCTCCACTTGATGACATAGCTTTAATGCATATGAATCTTGACTTTCCCAAGCTATCTCTCTCATGTTTGCTCCAAATGTTTTAACATAAGCCTTGGAAAGGCTCTCTAATCTTGCTAGCCTTAGCCTTTGTAATAGGTTCATTCAGAAAGTGCAAAGGCTCTTGATGATCCCTTGAGTGCTCTCTTGACTTTCCATCATTCCCTCTCTTTTCAAAGGATTGGTCATCGAATCTTCAATACCTGAGTAAAAGGAAAAAGTTCAGAAACATTAAAGGAAGCAATAACATTATATTCACCAAGGAGATCCAATTTGTAAACATTATCATTGATTCTTGCAAGCACTAGGAATGGACCATCTCCTCTTAAATGTAACTTAGTTTTTCTTTGGGCTGGAAATCTCTCCTTTCTCATGTGTAACCAAACCTAATCTCCTAACTCAAAAATAATTCTATTGTGCCCTTTTGCCACAAAATCTTCCATTTGTCTTTGAATTTCCTTGGCCTCCTTGGTACTGGTCCTATATGCTAGCTAGTTAGATATTGAAGCTCCAAGAATAAAGTCAATTTAATGTTCTATCCCTTTCAAAGGTGACAATGGGGAACCTCTTTGGGAAACACATCTTCAAATTCCTACAAAATAGATTCAATGGCACTAGGTAACACAATATTGTCATGGTTAGTATTCACATAGACTCTTTTGCATAAGAGCACATATGTAGGCTGATTAGCATACAAAGCATATCTCATATCACTAGCCTTAGCAAACACACTCAATTTTTTGTTGTCTTGCCTTGGTATTTCTCTCAACTCTTTCTTTTCACTACTATTTTCTTTCTCTTCACTCTTACTATCTTTTTCTTCACACACTCTCTTTTTATTTTTCTATATTTTCACTTGTTCTTTAAACACCTGTTTCAGAGTTAGAGGCATAAAAGTGACCTACTTGTTGTTCTTGACAAACTATACCTATTTAGGAAGCTATCATGTGTAAACTGCCTATCAAATTGCCATAGCCTTCTTAATAACAAATGAGCTGCTTACATAGGTACTACATCACAAAGCACTTCATCTTCATATCTTCCAATAGAAAAATCCATGCAAGCTTGTCTGATCACCTTCACCTCCCCACTATCATTCAACCATTGCAATTGGTAAGGTGTGGGATGATTCAAGGTAGGCAAGCCTAGTTTCTCGACCAAAACTGTGCTAACCACATTGGAACAACTTCCTCTATCTATAATGATATTGGACATTTTTCCAATCACATGACACCTTTTATGGAAGATGTTCTCTCTTTGCTTTTCATTCCTTTCTTTGGCTTGAATATTTATGACTCTTCTCACCACTAAAGCTTTTCCTTCCACCGCATATTCTACTCCTTCATTACTTTCTTTTCTACTAAAATTGAATTCTTTCTCATCTTTCTCATGCTCACTAGTAGATTCAATCTCACCATTTCCTTTCATCAGCATGACTCTTTTGTTTAGGCACTCATAAGCATAGTGACCTTGGCCTACACGTTTGATGCATTTTATATTTCTTTGCCTTTGAGGTACTTCTATCTTGCCTTTATCTTTGGAGTCTTCTCCCTTAGTCTTTGAAGAAGTTTTAGCCATGGGTCTCTTTGCATATTTGTCTTCCTTTTTCTTAAATTTCTTCTCCTAACTAAGCTTCCATGAAATGTTAAATTGATGCACATATTTGGAAGAACTCCTCCTTTTAAGTTGCTTCTCAATTTTCATAGCCATGTGTGCCATGTCTTCTAACTCCACATAATGTTGTAGTTCCACCACATTTGCAATGTCATGGTTCAACCCATGCATGAACCTAGCTATGGTAACTTTTCTATCCTCATCCACATTGGCTTTTATCATGGCCATTTTCATTTCCTTGTGGTAGTCTTTAACACTTTTGGAACCTTGTGTGAGGCTTTGAAGCTTTTGGTATAATTCTTTATATTAGTGACTAGGTATAAGTCTCATTTTCATAATGATCTTTAACTCTTCCCAAGTCTTAATGGATCTTTCGTGGTTTCTTCTTCTACCTTGTACTAGTTGATCCCACCATATTATAGCATAATTTGTGAACTCTACAATCGCAAGCTTCACTTTCTTTTCTTTGGAGTAATTATGGTATTCAAAGATCAATTCTACCTTCTTTTCCCACTCTAAGTAGGCTTTTGGATCATTCTTCCCTTGAAATGGAGGAATTGTCATCTTAATGTTGTGAAGACTAGAATCAATTCTTTCTTTTCTTGTCCTATCATGTCTTCTTCCCACATTTCTCTTATCAACTCTCCTTTCACCCCTTTTAATCTCATAAAGACTTGATTCATCTTAATCATCTTTAACCCCTTTTCATCCTCATTCTTTTCATATTGTCTTCTATCTTTTCTCTCATGTTGGTTTCTTCTATTTTCAACTCTTTCAAGTTTTTCCCCAACATCATCAAGTCTCATGTTCATGAGCAACTTTCTTAGCCACCACATGCACGTAGCGGTCTTACCATGCATATGAGCAATTTTCTTAGCCACCATATGCATGCGACCTAAATTTTGCAGCTCTCATGTGACCTAAATTTTGTAGCTCTCATGCGATTTAAAGCTCGTGCATGTGAGCAACTTTCTTAGCTACCACATGCACGTAACGATCTTACCATGCATACGAGCAACTTTCTTAGCCACCATATGTATGTGATCTTAAGCTCACGCATATGAGCCACTTTCTTAGCCATCGTGTGCGCACAGCGACCTTACTGCATGTACAAGTAACTTTCTTAGCCATCGTGCATTGTGATCTTACCATATATGTGAGCCACTTTCCTAGCCACCGCATGTGTGCACTTTAAAGCTTGTGCATGTGAGCAACTTTTTTAGCCACTGCATGCACATAGCAATCTTACCATGCATACAAGCAACTTTTTTAACCACCTTGTGCATGTGATCTTTAGCTCACGCATACGAGCCACTTTGTTAGCCACTGTGTGCACGCAACGACCTTACCACATGTATGAGTAACTTTCTTAGCCACTGTGCATTGCGATCTTACTAAATATGCGAGCCACTTTCTTAGCCATCACATGTGTACAAGTTAAAGCTCCTGTATACGAGCAACTTTCTTAGCCACCGTATGCGTACAACCTAAATTTTGTAGCTATCATGCACCCTAAATTCTGCAACTCTCATGTGATCAAAATTTCACAGGTCTCATGTGACTAGAAGCCATAGTGCCATGTGCCCTACTCATATATTGCTCACTTTCAACATATTTAGCCCAAATTTATCTTTTAATTAAAAAATATTGCTGATTGGCTATTTAGTTATTTTTATGTGCAGAATTAACATTTATCATCTGAGAATTACAGGACAAACCACCAAGTACTTGAAGAAAAAAGAAGGAAATTTTATTCATTAACAAGCCTCAATGAGGTACATTTACATCATAAAGAGTCAAAATACAAATCAGAAAAAGCTATATCTAGTTCTTCTGGAAGAAGGATTGATGCACAAAGGGAAAACTCCCACTAATCAGAGGGCTAACCACTGAGAGACAAGCCCTTGCCAGTTGGAAACTCACGAGCTCGCTTAAGTCCCCAACTTTCTTCTTGCAGCTCCCCTTCCTCAGCAATAAGCTCTTCGTCAACTTCACTCCCGAGACCAAGAAAATCGAAAAAGCTCACCGAAGCAGCTGAAAAGGAGAAACCTCACAATAGTGAGGATATAATCTGAGATCCGTATGAGATCTCTCCACATTATTGGAGAAGTATTGACTTTGAAGCTTCTTATGCAGTAGACCACACATGCCTCAACCGGAAGGCGCAATATCAGGAAATCAAGAGGTTCATCTGAAATGTCCATTTGGTCACTCTTTGAAGGAAAAAGAGGACTCTATATGGTTTAAATAGACCCAGGCTAATCTAGCCGAAGGATCTGAAAGGAATCCCCTAACCAATCTTATTTAATGACTTAAAAGAAAATGAAGCTGGCGCACTAATAATCGCAAGATGCATTTTGTCTAGAAAAATGAAGCGGTAGGCTAACCTGAAGGGCTTTGACTACACTGATGTTCATGACTAAGATTAAAAATATCTTCTAGTTTTTGATCTAGAATGGGCTGAATAAGGGTCCAATAGCATAAACCTATCCATGTGGCCTTCTGAGTTTTGCAAGGCCCCAGTTCGCCAAAGTTGCACCTCGTAAAGGGGAATAAGTGCACAAGATAAAGGCCAAAATTATGCTAAATCACAGTAGCATGAGCTTTTGCCTATAGAAGTCTAACTCCCAGTCTGTAAAATGAACTGAGAGTTAGGGGGCTAGTATTATTAGTAGAATTTGGCACTACAAAGTGGGCTAGCAAAAGCCTAGAAGGAGCTGAGTCTGACAAAGGGATGAATTTACAGACCATGAGGTCACTACGCAAAGGACCTCAGCTCACTAAGGACCCGAGCTCGTTGGCCGAACGAGCTCAAGGTCACAAACTACCGGTAGTCTCAGCACACGAGCTCGAGCTTACTAGGACACAATCTCAACCAGCCAGAAGCTTGCTGAGATTAAGCTTAAGGCCAATAAACAACTTGCACTGTCATTTTGCAAGAGATAGCCATCAGGCCCTACATGCAAAAAGTAACCTACAAAAGCCAATCTATAGTACCCTAGGCAGTCTTGTACATTTAATATTTGATATAACAGATATACAGTTTATTTAGTTCCATTTGTACCCCTCCATGCTTCTATAAATGGGGGGACTAAAGCCATTGTAAAAAAAGAGGGAATAGAGACTAGCAGAAATTTTGCCGGAAACTATAGCCAAAGCTATGTAAAAACTCCTTCTGTATAATAAAACATCTCCATGGACGTAGGGTCTGGTGCTGCTCAGATTTGACCTACCCACATTAAACCTCTATGCATTTCTTTCTTCTCCTCCTCCCTCTAGCTACACAGTAACTTTCTACCACCCTAACAATCAGGAAGCAGCTTGGGTTCTGAAAAAACCCCTTCCGTTGGCTAGATTTAGGTTTAACCGAAATCCACCGTTAACAAGATTAAAAAGAGAGCAACAAAACACAATAACAAAAATTGATTAAAGTTATTTTCAATTTTTTTTAGCATCAAAATAATTTTGTTAGCTAAATTGAAAAGACTAGTAATTTTTAATAAGGCTAACAATCTCCCCATTTTTTATGTTGACAAACAATTTTAGATTAGTTTCAAAGTGAAGAAAAATAATAACAATGTTTTGAAAAAAAAATTAAGATAGAAAATTTTCTTCCTCCCCCTTTTTAATTGAAAGTAATATTTCATTAAAAAAAATTTGTTTGAAGACAAAATTTAAAATTTATCGAATTTTTGAAAAGTTTAAAGATCTTGAACTTTTGAAAAATTTCATATTTCTCCTCCTTTTGGCACATCAAAAAGTAATAAAATAGAGAATGTACCAAAATTTAAAAAAAATTAGAAAGCATTAATCAGAGTTTAATCATAGAATCATATATTAACTAGAATCAACATAATATCTAAAGCATACATCACTTGTAAATTTTAGAGTATATTCAAAAAATCACAAAAGATACTTAAACCATTTAGAAATATTATCACAGTTTAAGTTCATCATTCAATCAAGCTATCCATACTAATATCAAAATATTCAGACAATATTAGAATATCTAGAAGATATTAGCATATCCAAAATACATCACAAAATAATCTCAATAGTAGAAATAATGGCAATAATATCAAAGGGAATAATAAGATAAAATTCAAATATAAACAAAGAGACTATTTAGGAGGTAGTTCATTTGGCTTTTTGCATCTCAGCATCTTTATCTTACTGTTGAAGCCTCAATCTAATTTCTTCAACTTGATCATTAAGTGAATTATGTTTTTTATTCAACTCTTTTTCAAGTTTGTCAACTTTTTCTTCTAACAATGACA
>JANHAO010005442.1:0-22620 GCA_026873985.1 Saraca asoca | reverse complement strand
TATGGGAGATTTGCTCAGCCTAAGGGAAGAAAAATTTTTGAAATTTGGAGCTCTTTGCTGCCCCTTAGGCCAAGCAAACCTAACAGGATCTTGGGTGGGTTTTGAAAATTTTAATTTTTCGCTATACTTGATGCTTCGAAACCCAACACATACCTCGAGTAGTCATTAATGAAGGTCACCATATAGCAATACCCTCAAATTAGTAATTGCTTCATTAGTACAAAGACATCTGTCATGTCTCTTTGCACAAATGACATCAATTTGTTCTCCAATAGCTGCAGTCATGCATCATTCATCTTCAAAACGACGTCATTGCCTTCCTCACGTGCTCCAGCAATTCCTCTTCCATTATGATCTTGATCGCAAATATGGCATTTCCAGCTTTCAACTTCCACTTGCATAGGGCAACTGCATCTATCACAAGAGGTGACATGATCTCACTACCACCCACAACATCCCATAAATCCTAACCTTGGAGATATGATTTCATACAAGTCTGCCATGTGTTATAATTCTTTCTATTGAGCTTCTTACTTTCACTAACCACTTGAATCTCCATCATTGTGATTTGGTGAAATTTCTACACCACCCTGTTACTTGGTCTCGAACTAGTAATGTCACAATCCTTGACTACACTTTATGTAGAAAAGCTTCCCCACAAATGATGAACCTTTATCACTTCTTAAAACCTCTACGGGATTTTCCCGCTTTGATATCAGATTGTTGAAAAAAATGACACTCATACGTGACAAACAAACCAATTTTTATTAACAAGATCACTTACACACCCCAATAATATTTACACACTCACACATTAGAGCACTCAATCAATGACACGTCACTACAACATGGTATTTTCTTGACACCTCACGGCACTGTACACTCAAACAGCCACTCACCACTTTGTTTCTTTACTTCACTTCAAACTGCCACTAAACTTGGACACACTTCACGTAAGCACTCTTTACTCACTTGGTGTTTTCCACACAAAATTACATGGAATGGTATGTAAGGCCTATTCATAGGCTTGCTAAATCGGCCACTTTGCCACCTTAAGAAAGTCCCCATTTTCTAGAATACTTAGCTTTTACACAACACCATTCAACTTCTACGTAAGCCTAGAATTTTCCTTGCTTATGTGACCGACCACAATATAATTATGTTATCTTGAGCTCAACATCTGGAACCTTCATGAATTTGCCTTCCTTTTCTATAGAAATGGTGATGTTCTTCAACACACCCCTCCTATCTCTCGAGTACCACTTCAATCTTCATCACCAAACTTATCTCCTTCCCTCCAATTCAAACTACACTACCTTCAAATAATAAGACACCTCCAAGAGCTCTTTCACCTCTTATTTCATAGAATCCAATCCAACAAATATTAACTCACAATCACAACATCTCAACCACCCAATCGATCTCATCCTATGATCACATGCTCACAAAACAATATTTACAAACCTAAAGAAAGTTTTCAAGCATCAAATATCCTCTTCCCCCACTTTGGAACCTGTATCTCACTAGCTCAAAAATATCCCCATTGACAACTTGCCGAGTCAGAGGAGTTTAATGCATTGGTACACAATGGAACTTGGGGAACTTTTATCTTCTCCCCTAAATTGTAATCTCGTTGAGAGTAAATGGGTGTATCTAATCAAAATAGTTCAAATGGTTCCATATCACAATATAAAGCTTATTTAGTAGCCAAAGGTTTTCATTAAAAGCCTCGACTTGATGACACAGAAACTTAGTCCCGTGATTAAAGCTTAAACTACTAAACTTGTGCTTTCTATATATAGCTATTACAAAAGGCTGGTCATTGAGGCAGCTGGATGTCAATAATGCATTTCTTCATGGTGTTCTTTCTAAGGAGGTTTACATGGCTCAACCTCCTGGTTTTACAAGCTCAAAGAATCCTAATCATGCTTGCAAACTCCAGAATGTGATTTATGGGCTGAAGCAGGTACCTTGTGCTTGGTATCATCAAATGAGTACTTCAACATGGCTTCATTAACTCAAAGTTAGATGCTTCCTTATTTTAGTCAGGAAATATCACTGCCTACTTCCTTGTATATGTGGATGATTTGTTACTTGCTGGAAATAATGCTCAATTTTTATCTGATTTTATCAAAGCTCTTGGGTATGAATTTTCTCTCAAAGACCTTGGTGCTCCTTACGTTTTTCTTGGAATTGAATTAGTTCCTACAGGTACAAGTCTTCTTCTCACTCAAAACATATATATCCATGACCTTTTGGAGAAATTCAACCTTAAAGGCATTAAACCGATCTCATCTCCTTTGTCCTCTTCTTCATTCCTTACTCTTCATGACAGTTCAGTTGCCACAGATGCATGCTACTGCATAATAGACAAATGGTGGCCTCTCTTCAGCATCTATCTCTTATAAGACCAGATATTACCTTTCCTGTAAATAAGTTATCACAATTTATGTGGCCCCAAGACATCATGTATCAATGTATCATATCTTATCTAATTTCATGATCCATATAATATTGGCACTTATCTTGTATAGTATACCTAATAAAAATATGAATGTAGGTTACAAGTGTGCTAATAATAGGTTATATAAGTCTTGTATCTATCCCTCCCCTCAATTCTCCAATTATGTGGACACAGGATCACTGTGAATTGATAAGAAAGAAATATAGACACAAAATTTGTGTAACTCATAACGTACATATGATTCCATTTATTATTATGTTTATCTTTTTCTATTTAAGTTCACAATAAAAAAAATGTGTAGAAATTTTCAAAAAATCATATAATATAAAAATAAAAAATAAATAAATCTTACAAATTCACAAATAATTATTAAGTAATTACAATTTTAAATCAGTAAAACTCTAAATTTAAATATATAATCATTAATTATTTTAAATTTTTGAATTGGTACTTCATCTCAAGTGGAGATGCTTCTTGGAAATGTTATAATTTTCTATCATATTCAACACTTACAAAAATACAATAAATTTATAAATATATGTACAAAATTTTATACTTAAATATTGATGATTATTTAATAAAATATATTTAATACAACAAATTTTCCTCCACTCTCCATTCCTACAAGGTAAATCACTATTGCAAAATTAAAGAAAAGAAAAAAAAGAAAAAGATACTCTGATGGTGAAGTCGTTAGGTTCCATGCCCACGTTACTTCAATAAACATCGAACATGTGGTCTACCCTTTACTTTCCACCTCACCACATATCCAGCGTCAGTAGTAGCACGTGTCACCACGCGCCATCAACGTCTCAAACAACCGTTCGACATTTAATCACTCATGGGTTCCACGTCGACACCGAACCTAGTCACTAACGTCGGTCACTTTCACTCCGAACCTTATTTTTTTTAACAGAATCATGTGGCTCGGAGTTCGAACCTCAGGTTCGGTTCTTTCCTTATAGTTGTCTTCTAAATATCTTCTCCCTCCGATTCTCGCTTTGTTTCTGCTTCCACACTTCCAACTGAAGCTTCGACCTTCTGAACTTCAGTGTCATTCATGCAAATTTCTTCGATTTTCTCGGAAAATTGAGCGTGTTTCTCGGCTGATGTCTGCATTTTTTTGCTTTGGCGTACATTAGCTGTGTTTTTAGATCACTTTCTCTGTAAGGAACTTGTAGAATTGTGTCATGGTAGAAACTTTCTTCTTTAATGTTCTTAAATTGGGTTGAATTTTGATGCTTCTTTGCTTAATTTTCGTGCTTTTGGTTTGTTTTAGGTTTTTATGTAGTGGACAGCTTGTGGGTCGGTGCTGTAAGCTTTGATCCAGTACACTGGTACGGTTTGAGTTCAATTGTGAAAGTTGAAGTTTAAATTATGTGATTTAACTTTGATTTTCTATTTTTTCCTTTTTAATCGCTGATGAAATTTGAGGGTAAGGAGTATATATATGTATATGGATATATGTTGTGGACGGAATATGCATGAAACAATTTTTAATCTATAACTGATTTAGTTGCTACGGATTATTTTTTATTTTTTGGATAGAAAGTTGCCCAAGGATTGTTCAATTTAGTTGAATTCAGGGTAGCTTTCGGAAGGGGTAATTGAACAAGGAATTTAATGTTTTGAGTGTAATTGAGATGTATTCTGTGATGATTATTGTTAGCAAGGGTTCCTAAAACTAAGTGTGGTTTCTTTTTAGTCAAGACAAGAAGTCCCTTGGAAGTTGCAACTGCGTCCATGAAGTCGAGTATGGCTCAGAGCAACTGGGAAGCTGATAAAATGTACGGAGCCTACTTTCTTCTTCTTCCTTTTTCTTTTCTGAGTTGATTCCTGATATTTTAGATATCGAGAAACATATTAATATTGCTGTGTTTAACTCTCTTCTGGGGTTTTCCATTATGCTACAGGCTTGATGTGTACATTCATGACTATTTATTGAAAAGAAAATTGCATAATTCTGCAAAAGCTTTTATGGCAGAAGGGAAAGTGGCCACGGATCCAGTAGGTAAGATATTTAGTTATTCTTCACATTATTGAACCTTGCCTCAACTTCTTGCTAATAATTAAGTTGACTCAATTTATAATCATATATTACAGTAATAAGCTAATTATTTGCTTCATTAAGTGTAGTTTGATGGACATTGTGTATAAGTTTGTCCCAGTGTTGCCTAATTCGTGGTATGCTGCAGTATGTGATGTGGGTTCAGATATGAAATACAGATACAGAATATGCATTTAGTAGAATTCTGATTTATGGGGTAGGTCTAGCTAGTACGCTATGCTGGTGTGCAATACGCTTAAAAGTACTGATAAAACCTAAGAGAACAGAATAATAAATAAATTCAAACAATTTAGAAGTGAATTGAGTTTCAAGTTTTCATATCAAGTTCTAAAACTCATAAGCAAGCTTTTAAAGAATAACAAAAGTAAAGCAAATTAAAAGAAAACATAGAATTTGTTATGAGTAGAAGTTGATATTAATATTGAGTAACAAATTTTCCAATAAATGTACAATTTGAGATATGTACTTAACTTTAATTGATTTTGATTAAGATAATTACGGTAATAAATTCACATGAGATTTTTCTAAAATCAAGGGATTCACTCATTATAGTGTATCGGTTTGCAAATGTATCGCATTTGGGTTCGCTCGAATCAATTTGCTATTCACTGTGCTCAACACTGTATCTGGCAACACTGTTTTGTCCATGGATTAGGATACATGCTTTGCAGTGAAACAATTGGATATGTGAGTTGTAACTTCTGGTTTTTTACAGCAATTGATGCACCAGGAGGATTTCTTTTTGAGTGGTGGTCTGTGTTCTGGGACATATTCATTGCAAGGACAAATGAGAAACATTCTGAGCCTGCTGCAGCTTACATTGAGGTTCCTTTTCATGTAAATTTGCACTTTTTTTTGTCCAAATAAAAATATATTGGGAGTGACTGATCTAATATGCTACCATGTATTTTAGACCCAGCAAATGAAGGCCAGAGAACAACTTCAGATGCAGCAATTGCAGCTCATGCAGCAGCGCAGTGCACAGTTACAGCGAAGAGATCCTAATCACCCTGGCCTTGGTGGCTCCTTAAATGCCATAAACTCAGAAGGACTGTTGGGGCAGCCTCCGGCCAGTGTTTTAGCCATGAAAATTTATGAAGAACGAATGAAACACCCTCATTCGATGGATTCAGAGGCATCTTCAGCCATTATGGATGCCAATAGGATGGCCCTTCTCAAGTCTACAACCGGTCATCAAGGGTAAGTTAGAGTCTTCACTTGATCTTAACATGAAGGACGGGCTAGTGATTTTCTGGGTTTTGATTGCTGTTTCAGTCAGTTGCTACAAGGTAATTCAGGGAATATGTCCACTGCATTGCAGCAAATTCAGGCACGGGCTCCTTTGGCCACTGTAACTTCTTGGACTATATGCTCTGCTCATGATTTCCTTGTTCCTCTTCAACCATTTTCATTTATTCACTCTTTCCTCTTCACCATGATAAGCAAGTTGATGTGTGGAGTTTGTAGGACATTAAACCAGAAGTTAACTTAGGTGGTGCCCAAAAGAGTTTGCCTACGGATACATCAGTTTATCGACAAGCAATTTTACAGTCAAAATCTGGGATGGGCAGTGCAGGTAACATTCCTGGGGTCACCTTTATTCAGCTTTTCACTCATACCATAAACTGCAAATCAAGTTGTTGAATTGGATTGCTACTCTCTGATGATGTTTTTATGATTATTTTTGAATCATTCTTCAGGATTAAATCAAGGAGTCACAGGCCTTCCATTAAAGGGTTGGCCACTAACAGTAAGTTGCATTGCATGTTATCTTCAGTTCAGATAAACAAATTTTCTTATCAGTTCAAGTCTGTCAAGTCTTTGAGACGAGTGTGATCTACTGCTTTTCACAGGGAATTGATCAACTAAGGCCTAGTTTAGGTGTACAAGTTCAGAAGCCTAATTTGACAACCCAAAACCAGTTTGTTTTGGCATCACAACAGCAGCAAGTCTTGGCACAGGCTCAGGCACAAAATAACCTTGGGAATTCTGCTAGTTATGGTGATATGGATCCCCGTAGGCTTTGTGGTCTACAACGAGGCAGCTTGAGTGCGAAGGATGGTCAATCCACCAGGAATGATGGATCAATGTGCTCCCAAGTGCAATCAGGTTCACCTAAGGTTGGAATGTCTCTTTAATTATTAGATAATTCCCTTTATACCGATTTTTTCTTTTTTTTGAAGAAAATACCTGTTAGGAGGATCAACTCTCAAAATTTGCATGCCTAAATTGCACACCATTGATCATTAGATGTGTGCAATTGATGTTGTTTACTGCATTTTTTTTTGTGTATGACTAAATGCTGTAATCTACCCAAATCTTGCATTATGCAAACTTCGTTGAGAAATGGTGTTGTGTCCAGCAGTTCCAATCCACTAATTGTATGATGTTGAAATCCTCTTACCATCTGCATGTAAAAATAAAACAGGAAATCAGAAGTAAGTAAGTTGGTATTGCCTAAATAGTCTGTGTCAATATACGCTTTGTTACTTTACTTGTACTTTATTATCAGATAAAGTGATACGCTTCTAAACTCTCTTCAAGACACTCAATCTTATTGTCTTAATTGAAAATCCAAAACGTAGGTATAGGATCTAGGAAAACAAAGACTTTTTACCCAGAAGCTCCAGTTCTAACTCATCTATCGTAAACAGTTCCTGATTCTCTCTTCCGCAGGCTAACCTGCGAACCTGGGGCAGCTTCAGAGCATGAGAAATTACTGTGCAAAAATCTGAATTTTCCCATGTGTTCACGTAATCATGTGAGAGTTTCATCAGCGAACATGGGTGGAAGATCTGTGTACAGTTGACCACTTAATACAGCTTGAAAGTACTATTTGTTCTGGAAAGTAGATGCATCCTGATGAATTTCTCAACTTTCTTTATTGATAGTCATTTTTAAAGCAAGCTGAAGTTTGTCTAAGAACCTTATAACCTTCTGAAACAGAATTCTTTTAAATCAATTGCCTAAGGATGAAACTTGGTCTCACAATTACGTATAGGAGTTACTGTTATTGTTGAAACAAAGATTCTGTGTAATGAGTTGCTCTTTACTAACTCATAGACATTGATCCTTGTAAGCAAGTGCATGGTGAATTAGATGTCCCATGCCAATATATGTGGATGCATGCTATTGGTTTATGCCATCAATGTTGGCTGCTGATTCCAAACAAATATGCATCTATAAAACTGTGTAGTGTGGACATGCTGGTTGAAAAAAAAAATAGCATAAAAAAATTATGTTCTTACCTTATAATTTGCTGAATAGCATTCTTCGTAAGGTCATTTTCTTATGTCTGAGTCTTTAATGGGTGTCTGGCAGATGAAGATGGTCCAGATGCAACATTCATCATCTCAACAACAGGAGCAATTGCAGCAACAACAACAACTTCAGCAGGTTGTGCTTAATGTAATTGGGATTTTCATGGAATGCAACCTGATGGACATAATATAATGGTGCATCATAAGTTGTTTTGCCAATGTTATGATTTTCTTTTTCCCTCTCTTTTTTGGGGAAGAGAAGGTAAAGAGGGAGGGGTCTGAGAAGCATGCATATTAATTGACTATCTTGATACATTAGATGCTATCGTTGGATTCATTTGCAATTAATGGGTGATATGGAATTAGAACAATTCCTTAATCCCCTTATTGCTTTCCTATATCCAATTGTTCTTATTCCTTAATCCATCATTCTATAAATTTCCATAATCCCTTTATTCCTTTGTTATATCAAATTATTCCTATTCCATACTGACACGAGTTTTTTTTTTTTCCTATCCTATTCCATGTTTCCATTATTTCTTTCTCATTTATTCTTATTCTCTAATCCATCAGTCCATATATTTCTGTAGTCCTATTTTTCTTTCCCCAAATTCAATTACTCCCTTTCCATACTTTTTGTTTTCCTCCAATAATTTTCAAAGCTAATTAGCTTCCTGTTACTGCTTTCTCATCAGAATAACAGAAAAAGAAAACAACATTCTTCTTCTGGAGCTGCCAATAGCACAGGTACTGGAAACACTGTTGGTCCTTCACCTAGTTCGCCACCATCAACACACACACCTGGTGATGGAATCAACACAGCAAGTAGCATGCAGCATGTCAGTAGTGTGCCAAAGAGTTTGATGATGTATGGTACAGAGGGGACAGGAGGCCTGGCATCATCTTCAAATCTGCTGGTATGCGACATTAATATTTTTAGTGTGTGCACATGATCATAGAAAACATGTTGCATATGCACATATTCATCTTCTTTAGGGTCAATTATACAGGTTCGTTGACATCTATGTCTTAGTTTTCTGATTTTGTGGCCCTTTGATTTGTCAATCCATTTAATTTGATTGTGAAGTATAATATTGGATGAAAATTTCCTCTTTGACTAAGCAATAATTTTGATAAATACATTATCTCTGTGATGTGGAATTCACAAGTTGTACTAATTACTATGTTTATGCATTTGCCACTGTCATTTTGTAAAGCAGGATGACATGGAACGATTTGGAGATGTTGGTGCCTTAGATGATAATGTGGAATCCTTTCTATCAAATGATGGAGATGGTGGGAGTCTTTATGGAACAATAAAACAAAGTCCAGCTGAGCACCCAAAGGAATCTTCTAAAGGTAGGCTGTGGTTTTGTCTCTTCTGCATGTGTGAGGTTAATCTGGGGAAGTACCATTGACCATACTCCATTACAGGTTTCACCTTTGCTGAGTTTAGTTGCATCCGAACAAGAAACAGCAAAGTTACTTGCTGTCATTTTTCTTCAGATGGAAAGTTGCTTGCCAGTGCTGGACATGACAAGAAGGTATTTTTCTTGCAGAATAAGGACAAAGTTCCACATTAGTGGAACATGACTGGTGAACATGATAAATTTGTTATCTCCTTCTGGACATTAGCAGTCTGAGATCATTAACGCACTATCATGCCTATCTTGTTTCTAAATTAAATTAGTATGTTTAGATTTTGAGCATCTCACTTTGTCATCTTTTTTATTGAGCATCAGGCACCTGTATTTTATCTTCTCATGAATAGTTTGATTTTGGGGTTGTTCCATCCTGTCATATGTCATGTACATAATGATATATTTCCAACATTTTGATTTGTTTTAGGTAAATCTAACGTTTTCATTTGCGTTTACATGGGAATGATGTTTTCTTGTTTGGGAGCGTTGGAGCGGCAATTATTTACTTGCCAATGGCATCAATAACAACTGTGAGGAAATTTTCATATTATTTGGGAATATTAACATCCGTTTATTTTACCTTTTGTTTGTGTGTTAGGTTGTCCTCTGGAATATGGACAATTTACAGACGCAGAGCACTTCTGAAGAACACAAATTAGTTATTACAGATGTCCGTTTTAGACCAAATTCGTCTCAGCTGGCAACAGCCTCAGTTGATAAAACCGTGCGACTATGGGATGCAGCCAATGTAATAGCCTTTTCCTAGTCTTCCTAGAAACTTGCAATCTGGATTCCAGCTTCTGGAAGCCTTGTTTCCTTTGTGGGTTAACATTCTCTTGTCTTTTAGAATTTTCTTATACCATAAATTAACTATTCTAAGTTTTCAATGCAGCCGAGCTATTGTCTACAAGAATATAGTGGACACAATTCAGCTGTTATGTCTCTTGATTTCCACCCTAAGAAGACTGATATTTTCTGTTTCTGTAATGAAGACAATCAAATTTGCTATTGCAATATTAATTCTAACACCTCAACTCGAATATCTAAGGTTGGATATGCAAATACTTTCTGTCATTTCACTTTTTTTTTTTTTTAATTTTTATCATTGATGCCTATTTTTTTCATTGATTGTTTCAGGGAGGTACTGCACAAGTGAGGTTTCAGCCAAGAGTGGGACATCTACTGGCAGCAGCATCTGATAAATTAGTATCAATTTTGGATGTTGAAACTGATAGATTATTGTATTCATTCCCGGTATGTTCTATAGACAAACCTGTTCATTGCTTTATATGAAGTATAAAACAAATTCTTTCCTTTGGTCGGTCTCCAAATTTCTATGGTGTTACCTTGCAATTCCTTCTCAAGAAAAAAGATCAACGGGATCATATATTCTTAAATGATAATAAAATTGAAATCCTTATTATTATGTATTTATCACTTAATGTTAGGAAGTTTATCAGTAACCATTTCCTTTCTGCTGAAAATTGTTCCACTACCTCTCCACCTCTTTCTTTGACTTCACTCTATCAGTCTCTCTTCCTCTTTCTCTAGCCTTTATCATATAGTTCTGTGATCAATAGTATAAATTAATAGTGGTGATTCAGTGTACGGCGCAGGACATAATTGTTTGTAGGTAGAACTTTTAGCTTGGTTGCTGTGAACACAACAGTTACAATCTAGAATAATGGCATTTTCCTTTTAAGCTTTGTATTCATGATAGATCTTGTAGTTAAATGACTTAAATCAATTATCTTTTGTAGGGTCATCCTGAACTGGTGAATTATATTTGCTGGGATGCAGATGGAGATGTTTTGGCATCTGTGAGTCAGAACATGGTGAAGATTTGGTCATTGAATTCAGGAGAATGCGTTCAGGAGCTAAGCTCTAGTGGAAATCAGTTTCATTCCTGTGTTTTTCATCCAAGTTATTCTACTTTGTTGGTTATCGGAGGGATTTCGGTAATTTCTTTGTTTTGTGTTCATTATCTGTTGGAACAAACAGGTGGAAGAATGGGATCTAAGTCCAAACTTATGGGCTGCATGCATCACACACAGCAGATGTGCACCCATATCTTAACTGTTAGCTCACTAAAACATCCTGAATCTATCCATGCAATGACAATAAATTCTAAGGCAACTAGCTTGGTGTCTGATCACATAATCTTCATTGTCAACAAGAATTGAAATTTTAACTTGGATGACATCATTGGCTTAAGTAAATGCATTATTTTCAACTTAATTACTGGTTTCCTTCCAATTTTGAAATAAAAATCATAGCTAGAGTGAATAATTGTTTCTATAGTTTAGATCTTCAGTAAGAAGTAAAACAAATTCTTCTGATTTCATTTAATTTTGATTGTTGTGTTCGGAATTCTGAGTCATTATGTCTGCCATGATTTTTATTTATATCTCTACTTGACCTTAATCATCATTTTGTAACAAAATTGTGGATAGAAGTAATTTGGGATTTTGGGTGACTCAGGATTCTTCTACAGTTAATTTATCCAAATATGCAGTGGAAAAAAAAATTGTTTAACAAGGCAAATTTTGCAGGGCATTTGACCTTTGTATTAGAGTATGCTATTCCCATTACCTATGGTACAATCTAAGTCAAATTGTCTCACCTACCTAAAAACAAGTGGGGCCTCTATGACTTTGATAGTGCTTTATTTACAGTTGTAAAAATGTTGTGAATAATGGTTGCAGGAGCTCATTTTCATCACAGTTTTGGCTTACATACTCCTTACCTTTTAGTTGAATAAACATCAGAATATATTATATAAGTTGATATTTTGCTAATTTATTTGACTATGTCTTGGTGTGCAGTCCTTAGAGCTGTGGAACATGGCTGATAACAAAAGCATGACAATTCCAGCTCATGAGAATATAATCTCTGCTTTAGCACAGTCTCCTATTGCTGGAATGGTTGCCTCTGCAAGTCATGACTGCTCTGTGAAGTTATGGAAATAAAATTTCAATATATCCATATATTCTTTGGAATTTACCCTCTATTCTGAAATACCAGAGATCTCTAGTGAAGCAACAATATAGGATTTTGAACTTAATAGTTCCAATAATCCCAAGTGTTATAACCTTAGATGTTGTTGTACTAATATTGTGATACAATTTTGTATCATAATTTTATGTTAATTTAAGATTATGATAATTTACTATGTACAGCACCAACTTTTTGTAGCTGTTCAATATTTTTGTCTGGAGGTGTTCTATTTCCTTACCGAAAAAGGGAATATTTTTGCAGAGGGAGAAAGATGGAGGTGTTTTTAGTTCATAGGATTTACTGTAGGTTTCAATTTGATACTTCCAACTTTAAATTTTGCCAATTTGCATTACTGTTACTCGTTAAGTACATATAATGTAACACCTTTTTATGAAATAGTTGCAATATTTGTACATGATCATAAAAGCTGCAAATTTTTTCTAAAAGAAAAAAAAAATTTCTTAGCATGTACTGAAATATGATCTATTCAACTTTCTAAGAAGATTGATGGTGTGCATGTTTGTACACGTATGTAACTCTACGAAAAAAGTTGTAAAATTTTATATAAAAAATTATAAATTTTGTAATTTTTATGTTAAATTTTCATAAAATTTCACACAAAACTTAAAAAATTTCTCGAAAGTTTAGAGTAGCAAAACCAATTTTTTTTTTTCTGTCAACACATTCCTTTTGCTAAACAGTAAGTTTTGGGGATTACTAATGGCACTATATTAATTTGATCACTGAATTGTCGATGCTAGATAAATTTGAGGATTGAATTATTGGTTGCTTTTATCTAAATTAGTAATATAGGATTGAGTTTTCTTCAAACATTTGTGGAAAAAATTTGGCTAACTGAATTAAATGCATTATTAATAATAGTACATGATTCTTTTCCTTATTTACAATCACAAAAAAGTGAATTTTAATTCATTTATAAATAAATCCTTATAAACAATTACAATCATTTATCATTAATATACTTACAAATGAATGAAATTCAATTTTTTTAAGTCCAAAAGATGGATATATGAAAAATATGTTTAGAAGTAAAAAGTTACTTTAAAATTAGACTAATATAAGAATATTGACAATATAACTTTTAAGTTATTAAACATACGTGAGTATATGCTTGGTACTTATGTCGTGTTTAGTTTGCAAAATAATACATTCACAGAAATCTTAACACTCCCGAAAATGTAATTCCCAGATATGTAATTCTCGAAAATGTCATCTTTATCATATTTAATTTAATTAAAATGTTATAATATTATATTTTAATTAATTTATATATTTTTAAAAATATTATTAAATTATTAAAAATATATTCATTAAAAATTGAATGATCCGAAAAATTAACTTATCAAAAGTGGTACATAGTAACTAATGGGAGAAGGTGAATAAGCAATAATCAATGATAATAGATAATGGCCAATAATGGTGAGTAGTAGTAAACAACAAAAGATAATGGTGAACAATGATTAATAATAATTAGTGATAATGGATAGTGGTCAAAGGAGGTGAGTAGTGATTAATAGCCATAAGTGATGGTAGACAGTGGTTAATAATAATAAGTAATGAGTAGTGATCAATAGCAATGGATGTTAGTCGATAGTCATGGTGGTAGTGGAAAATAATTAACGATGATAAGTGGTGGTAAATTAATGTAATAAGATATTAATGGAATTATGGGTAAAATAATTTTTTTATATAACTAAAACATTTTCATGCTATGGGAATATAAGATACACACTTCCTCTCTAGAAATATTGAGTTAAAAATATTCTCTTGAATGTACACATTTCTAAGTGATTTTTTTTTTCAAATTTTGAATCAAATATGAGAATTTAATATTTTTTAAAAATATTTTTAGGAATGTGAGAAAAATTTTGTAAATTAGATGTTACTTCAAAAAGTTTTGTGTGGTACAAATTTTTGTAATTTTTTTTATATTATTACAACAATTTTTATAAAACGTAATTTTTTTATAGAAGTTAAAAAATTTATGATGCGATTTTAATGGATGATATGTAACTTTTATACACATCAAAATTACTTTTGATAAAAAATGTTTTAAGTAAACATGCTGCAATAACAGTAAGTATTGCCAAACCTTGAAGAACTTTGACAAAATTTTTTGAGGAATCAACTTAAATAAGTGAGTTTTGTTTTCGTATTCATAAGAAATCTTTTAAGTTAAAAAAAAAAGTTTAATTACAATTTTCATATCGTTAGTACACAAAATAATTGCATTGGGTCCTCTAAAGTAAAAAATTGTTTTTATTTTTTATTATATATCAAATAAATTAAATTAAGTTAAAATTGATAATTTTCATTGAATTGAAAATGAAAATCCGCAGTCAGCACCTAGAGGATCAACAGCATTTATTTAAAAAAAAAATTAATGAAACTCACCATATTATGTAAAAAAAAAACATTTAAATTATGTGACCTATTTTAGATAAGAAAATATCCTTAATTTAGTATTTAACGTCTGGGACCAACTAATTTGACTTTCAGTTATTATCAAGGAGTTCATTAAAATTGTATATATTAATTAAAATTTTCAGTATGATTTTAATTAAAGTTATTAATGTAAATAAAATATAATGCAATTTATATATCATAAAGATCACAATATAATATTATATTTAAAGAAGGTTAATATAATCAATTTATATAATAGATATACTGTAATTCTAATTAAGTAAAAAAAATTGTATACATAAAATTTGTACAAGATTTATAACTATTTTTAGTTGCTAATTCAGCAACTTTACTTGTTTTAAAATTTTGATTTTATAAACATTAAACGTACAGATTAATCAATGTTGAGGAACAACATTTTATGTACAAAATTTGTGCACATAATTACAAAATCGTAGTACTAGATTTTAAAAATTTGTAGATATCACACAACTAAGATTTATGTCACACAAAATCTTAACTGGACAATATCACGTTATAAACAAGAACAACTAAGATTTATGTCATCTGGTAAGAGATTTTAACAAAATTTTCAGGATCCTAACAATATATCAGTGGTTAACGTAAAACTGATGTATAAAATGGATTAAATTTAAACCTAATGTTTATATAAAACTTAAATTTAATTCATTTTAAATATAAATCAATTTTATATCATTTTTATTTTTATGTTGTTATGTCAATAAAAAATAATCAAAATTCTTTTATTTTTGAAAAAAAAAATATAAAATATCTCTTCAATCTTGAAGTTGTTGGATTTTGTTTTCATTAATTTTAAAATTTTAGAAATCAAATCCTTAAACTTTACAAAACTTGAAATTAACAACTATTTCCACTCAATTAACCATTTTATTAAGTTACATAATTTTTTCATAAATTTTTTAAATAGAAATCACAATATTTTTATATGTCAATTTTTTGCACATAATTTTTAACTCATTTTTAAATATTTAATTTAAATTCTATATATTTAATTTAATTTCTATTAATTATATAATATATAAACTAAGTGTATAAAATTATTTGATAAATCAAGTATTGTAATTATTATTTAAAAAATTTAAGGAAAAAAACTTAATTTAATAAAATAATTAATTTTGTGGATGATTGATGTTAAGTTTAAATTTTTTATAATTTAAGAATTAAAATTTTAAATCAAAATTGATAGGGACAAAACCCTACAAAAGTCAATGGGGGTATTTTACCATTTTTTTCCTTTTTTTTTTTTTTTTTTTGGTCTTGTTTCTATAAGGACATACACTTTTCTGTTTACGCGAATGAAAACCAATATGTTTCACATACATTGTATCAGATAATAACATGTTCTATTCATTCTGCTAAATTTCCTGACTTTCCAACAGATAATAACTTCTTCTTTTCTTATAAATTGTTTTACCAGAAAGGAACAACTAAATAATTTCACTCACGGTACATGTTTGTTGATTTATATCCTGCCTTGGCTATTCTAGATTTCTAATCTCCGGATTCCCAACTCCTGAAGCATCGTCTGACAGTTAGGAGAATAACGCAAATGGATGACAAAAACCCCGACGGCGATAACGAGGAAGAAATCTCCGAATCTTTTGTTTGCTGTGTGTGTTTGTAAGTCTGTTTTCTCATTTATTGAATAATTAATATTTCTTTTGTTTGTTTTTACTTCTGATTTTGTGGAAGAGATTGGAAGGAAATATATAAACTCCATTAGCCTTTTTTTTTTTTTTTTCAATGTTGATAGTTATTCATCAATATTTTATTCATTGTTGGAAGAAGGGTCAGGGAGATTCAATTTTTCCTTTTGTTTTTATCTATCTAAAGTTGGTTAAATTAAGTTTGTTGTTATAATTGAAGTCAGATGATTTTCCCTATCTGAAGTCGGTATACATGCATTTCATATCTGAAACTTCAAATGTTTTTTCTTGGTTAATGCATGCTGTTTAGTGCCGTATTGGTAAAACTCAATTCATAGAAACTGTAGTGATTAGATGAAGAAGAAGAACTAAGCAGATTCTAATTGAGATTTTGATGTTGTATTTGAAATAAAAGATTTAAGTTCTGATAGGATTTTGACCCAAATTCTATTTTTGTAAAATAGGATAATCACCTGTTTATGTCTGGGATGAGAGAGAGTTAGTGTTTGTACTTGATATTTCACAATTAGTTTTATTCTTTTGATGATTATGAGAGTGAAGAGTATATACACTGTAAAGGATTTGAGTGTGTTTATGATGTGAATTTGAGAACTATTATATTATTTGTATTCTCTTTCTTGTTCTTATAGTGGATTTGTTTTTCATCTTTCCCTCGTGGAGTAGGCTAAGCTTACCATGTTAAATATTTGTGTCTTCTAATGTCTTTCTTTTTTGTTTTTTAAATCTTAAATCATGCCAATGCATACACTTCCGCATTGAGAAATTTTTTCAATAAATGGTATTAGAGCCTGATTTTGCTAGGTTTGGTTTCTGATTCGGGCTCTACCTCAATTTGCTGATCTTTGTTGGTTTAGTATTGTGTTTAGTTTGATTAAAGAAGTATTGACATAGATTTGTTTTTTAGTTTTACATCAAATCAAGATTTTGTTTGAGCAATAGCTCTGTTAATATATTTATGGTGATTTTGCTAAAAGAATTCTCTGTGGAGAGGATGAAGCAAATTTGATGCATATTTAGAGTACCAGTGCTCTATTGGATGTGAAGTTTTGAATGCATTCCTTGTTTATGGAGAAAATGATCCAAATTTGGTGAAACTATTTGATCTGGAACTACTTAATTCGGAGTTTGAATACTTTTCAGATAATGAAATTTGTGTCAAGGTAAAGATTGTTGAGATTTTGAGTCAAATTTTATTTTTATAAAATAGGATAATTACCTATTTATGTCCTCATCTTATTCAAGTTTGAATTTTGATTAGATAAAAACTCTAATCAAGTTAGATATATTCTAATATTTAATGTTGTAATCAAGTTAGACTTATCCTTTGATAAGGATTTTGGTTTATAAATACTTGTATTATATAAGGTTTGATTGGGGTGAAAGAGAGTTAGTTTTTGTAATCCCCTCTGGAGTTACTTATATCTCACAACTAGCTCTTATTCTTTTGGTCATTATGAGAGTGAGAAATATATGCACTGTAAGGTATTTTTAAGTGTATTTGGCATGTGGATTTGAGAATTATTATACTATTTGTATTCTTTCTCTTATTGATTTGTTTTTCATCTTCACCTGAGGAGTTCGGGCCTATCACATTAAATATCTGTATATTTGTGTATTCTAATGTCTTACTTTTTTAATCTTGAATCATGCCAATGTGTACACTTCTGCATCAAGAAATTTTCCCAACAAGTTCAAACCCCACCATGTACTTATTGCAACTTGATAGTGGAGCAAACTTTTTAGCTTGGTATATGATATCTTAAACAAAATAGCTGCTATATGCCCTACAAATTTATTTTTTTCATCTTCTATACAAAAGCTGAGGCTGTTATTCCTCTTGATTTTTAAAGTATCTCAGAGAATATAGCAGATCCACTGATCAAGCCATTGTAACAGCAAGTGTATGAACACCATATTGATATGATCCGCTTGAGGTACATGGACAATTGGCTTTAGGACAAGTGGGAGATTGTTAGAATTGTGTCCTACAAGCCAATTACATATGATCTAATGGGACATGTTTTATAACAATTTTATAAGCTGTTCTTTGTTATGTTGTCCGTACTAAATTTGGTTTACTTTATCATGCAGGGAACTATTATACAAGCCTATTGTACTGTGTAAGGCAGCATTCCTTTAGAGAAAGACATATTAGTATATTACTTTTATAGTCTGATTAATTTTAGCTATCTATTATTGCAGCTTGTGGTCACGTATCCTGTTTCTGGTGTGTCCATAAATCAATGAGTGGTTGCTGCGAGTCTCATTGTCCAATCTGTAGGCATCCATACTATCACTTCCCAACCATCTGTCAGATGCTTCACTTTCTGCTTTTGAAGATGTATCCTCTTGCTTACAAGAGAAGGAAAAATCAAACACTTGGTTAGTTTATTTTTCTATGAGCTTATCATGCGCATATTCACATTTCACATATGCAGCAAGCTGGCAGGTGTCATTTGTTGCTTTTCTTACTGCATCCCATATGGTATTATCTCTATGAATGAGATCAAGAGAGTGGTGGCATACAAGTTACTGTTTTGTTGTAATTTTATTTTTAAACACTTACATTTTCTATGGCATCAATTTCTTATGAGCTTGCAATGGCATAAGTTATCTTAGCCTTTTTGTTCCTTTCCAAAGCAATGCTACAAGATATGATGCTTTAAGTGCAATTTGCGATTATTTACTAAAGAAAAATTGTTTGTTATCTCTTAATGGCGTTTTTTAGAAATCATAACATGAAAAGAATTAAGAGATCTTACTCACTTTTTTGTATGTTGATATATTAATTATTATAGACAGGACTAAATCTATGATTCATCACTAAGAGGAATATTCCATTATGTTTTGATTATATTTCTCAGTAAAAAAAAAAAAGGATTATAAAAAGTGCAAATGAAGATCAAAAGATCATCAGAAGAAGAACAGAAGAATAGGAAAAAAAAAAGAAAAAGAAAAATACAAGAGCCTCAGCTCTCCCCAGCCTAGAGGGTTCCCTTGGCACATGCCACTTACAAAAGAGAAGATTGCTTGGCACTTCCCCCCTTCACTTTATAAAGCCCTCTCTCTCACCTAATTAATCCTTGGGCTTTCTAGAATAAACTTTAATTATTTTGGGCCTTCTAGAATAAACTTTATAAAGCCCTTTGTCCAACCTAATTAATCCTTGGGTCTTCTAGAATAGACTTTGATTATTTTGGGCTTACTCATGCCTTGATCCAATTCTGGTTCATGGATCATATTACCATCAATACCACCTCCTATAAAATCTGCCTTGTCCTCAAGGCAGAATGTAGGAAATTGAGCTTGTATCTTTCTAGCTTCCTCCCAAGTGGCTTCTTCTGCTGGCTGGTTCTTCTAGTGGATAAGCCACTCTGTGTGCTCTGCTCCCTGTCTCCCCACCTTTCTAGTGGATAAGATAGCCTCTGGTTCTACCAGGTTAGGGACTTCATTTTCCAATTCTGGAGGTAATTCTGCCTCCACTAATTGGCTGCCAATAGCTTTCTTCAGCTGAGATACATGAAATACTGGGTGTATCTTAGCTGACTCTGGTAATTGTAGTACACAGGCTACTTCCCCCACACAGGCTATTACTTGGGAAAGGACCATAGTATCTGGCAGCCAACTTTGGATAAATTCTCCTTGTTACAGTTTGTTGTCCATGGGGCCTCAGTTTGATATATACCCAGTCTCCAACTGACAACTTCACATCCCTTCTATGCTTATCACAGCTTTGCTTTATAATGTTTTGAGTCCTTAGGAGATTATGTTTCAACTGCCTAAGAGCCTCATCTCTATCCACCAGGGCTCTAGCTACAGACTCCACCTGAGTTTCACCTTCCAAATAGTGGACAATTGTGAGTGGGGGTCACCAATATACTACAAATGGGGTTGTTCTAGTAGATGAGTGATAGGAGGTGTTGTACCAAAATTCTGCCCATGGGATCCAAATCGACCAATTTCTGGGATGTTTAGAAGCAAAACGTTGAAGATACGTCTCCAAACAATGATTAATCACCTCAATTTGGCCATTAGTCTAAGGGTGATAAGAATTACTCATCTTCAATTTAGTTCCATATTGTTTGAACATTTTCTTCCAGAAATTACTCAGAAAAATAGGGTCCCAGTCACTTACAATAGCTTTAGGGAAACCATGCAACTGAACCACATTCTTAATAAAGGACTTTGCTACTGTCTTGGCTGTCAATGGATGTTGAAGCAAGGCAAAGTGAGCATATTTGGATGGGCGATCAACTATTACCATAATGACTTCAAACCCTTGAGACTTAGGCAATCCAACAATAAAGTTCATTGAGACTTCTTCCCAGATCAGTTGTGGTATAGGCAATGGTTGCAATAGTCCTACAGGGGCCATAGCTTGGTTCTTGTGTCTTTGGCATACATCACACTTTCTTACAAACTGCAGAATCCTTTGCTTCATCCCAGGCCAAAATAAGCTGTCTGTTATTCGTTTGTAGGTTCTGATGAATCCAGAATGTCCCCCATAGGAGAAGAGTGATATTCATGCAAGATTGCAGGAATTAGCGAAGAATTCCTGGATAACACTAGTCTGCTCTTGTAAAATAACAGATCTCCCCTCCATATAAAATAAGGTTTTGAGGCTAGATCTTTCTTAATACTTTCTGCCAATTGAGTAAGTTCTGTGTCAGCAGCAATTTCTTCCTTCACCTTTGATAAGTCCAGCCAACAAGGTTCAACCACTATTGAATGTAACTCCTCGTATTCTTCTATCCTGGACAAGGTATCAGCAGCTTTATTTTCTGGCCCTGGCTTGTAGATCACTTCAAATTGATAGTCCATTAATTTGGATAGCTAGCAATGTTGGTCAGTAGTGGGCATTCTCTGTTGCAGGATATGTTTAAGGCTTTGATGGTCAGTGTACACCTTGAATGGCCGTCTCATAAGATAGTGCTGCTAGTGTTGGACTGCCAAAACTAGAGCCATGATCTCCTTCTCATACACGATTTGGAAAGGGTTTTGGCTGCCAAAGCTTTACTGAAATAAGCCAAAGGTTTTTTGTCTTGCATCAAGACAGCTCCAACTCCCCTGCCTGAAGCATCACATTCAATGATAAACTCTTTTGAAAAATTTGGGAGAGCCAAGACTGGGAAAGTAGTCATCTTCTACTTAAGTTTTTCCAAGAACTTTTGAGCTTCTGTTGTCCAATTAAACCTTCTTTTTTGGTTAATTCAGTGAGGGGTTCAGCTATCTGCCCATAGTGTTTGATGAACCTTCTATAGTACCTTGTCAGCCCCAAAAATCCCCTAACTCCCATAACATTTTGAGAGACTGGCCACTCCATGATGCAATTAATTTTTGAAGGATCCATCGACACCCCTTCTCTTGAAATGATGTGGTTCAAGTACTCCACAGAAAGTTGACCAAAGAGGCATTTCTTTTTATTGACGAACAGGCTGTTTTGTAATAGAAGCAGCATCACCTCTATTCAATGTTTCAAATGTTGTGTCCAGCTGGGACTATAAACTAGTATGTCATCAAAGAAAATCAAAACATATTTTTTGAGTAATGGCCAAAATACTAAGTTCATGGTGGCTTGGAAGGTTGATGGGGCGTTCATGAGTCCAAATGGCATTACCAAGAATTCATAGTGTCCTTCATGAGTCCGAAAGGCAGTTTTGTGAACATCTTCCTGAACTCGTATTTGATGGAAGCCAGATTTGAGGTCAATTTTAGAAAAGTACTTGCCTCCATGTAACTCATCCAACAATTCACTAATGGTAGGAATTGAGAATTTATCAGGCACTGTTACTTTATTTAGAGTTTTGTAATCTACACACATTCTCCATGTTTCATCCTTCTTTTCACTAAGATAATCGGGCTGGAAAAGGGACTAATGCTGTGCCTAATAATTCTAGCTTGTAGCATCTCCTTCACCTGCTTTTTTATCTTATCTTTGTGCTGATAGGCATATTTGTAAGGTCGAACACTCATTGGTCCAGCCCCCTGTTTCAACACACTGGCATGGTCTTTCACTCTTTTGGGAGGGAGCCCCTGTGGTACCTAAAAGACCTCCTCATAGAGTTGCAAAAGGAGCTCTAATTCATCTCTTTGACTCTACCCCAACTCCAACTTGTTCAATGAATGGTTTGCCTAGTATGCTTCATCATCTTGCAGCAACTCCTGCAAGGCTGCTACTTGTGTGACATAATTGATTTGATATCCCTTAAGTGTTACTGTACGTCCTCCTTCCTCAAAGCTCATAGTCTTCTTTCTCCAATCAGCTCTTACTTCC
>JANHAO010005441.1:0-22617 GCA_026873985.1 Saraca asoca | reverse complement strand
TTTTATAAAATCTTATTTTTCTTCAAATAGTTTTCAAATAATTCTTTCTATCTCATTGTTTAATTAATAGTTCTGGATCAAAAATCATCTGAGATTATTTACAAAAGATCATATTAAACAAAACAAGTCCTAAAACTAATCTTGGATCTTCTTGAGGCTTGAATCAAAATATCTTTGAACCTGTAAAATAATAAATCAAAAACTCTACAATATATTGTTAGATAAAAATTTTTTTCAACATTAAAACTAAGAAAAATATGTAGCTTAGAATGATCTAGGCTAATAGTAGAGTAGATCTTCAACCTTGAAGATGTACCTAAAAGCCAGAGAATGAAACTACTATTAAGAAGCTTGAAGGGTAAGGTCTATTTGTGGTAACAACATTACAAGTTTAATAGAGGCGGTTTTTTCTTTCATGAAAACAATTCCTATTTAACCTTGGTTGTAAGTTTGATGAGGGTTTTTATGAAGACCCACAAGTTAAATTAACTACTCTAAAACAAATTGAGTCACTGACTGAGTATATGGAAGAGTTTGATAAGTTAGCTGCAACAGCAAAGCTCTTTGAAGCTCAAACTCTTAGTTGTTTTTTAGTAGGATAATAAGGGCCACTAGAGAAGGCTGTAAGGATTTTGAAGCCACAAAATGTGAATGAAGTTATGCATTTAGTTTTTCTTTTCCCTCTTATCTTTCTTTCCCTACCCTTATTTTACTTCTCATTTTTCTATTTCTCTCTCCTTCTTTTCCTCCCTACATCTTTCTTTTCTTTTTCTTTCTCTTCTCTCTTCTCCCTATACCCCTCTATGATTCCCTCATATCCTTCCCTTCCTATCCCATTATTTGTCTCTCCCTTACCTCTCGTCTTACCCCCTCCTTTCTTTCCTACAAATATTGATATTAAATAATTATAATAAAAATTGTGTTGAAAAAGTATTTAAAAAATTAGTAAAGTTGGTAAATGTGGTTAACAATGTTGGCTAAAGTCAGTTTAATATGTATTAACTTGATGAAAAAAATAAGGATTTAAATATTTTTCTTTGAATGTTATTTCTATTACAAAATATACTTAACATTTGCTTTTTATTACTAAAAATTTGTTGACTCCTATCATGAAACAATTCTAATAACAAAATGATTATGGTATGGCTTAACCTTAAATATAAAATTTGTATATATGACGATATGTTTCAATAAGAGAAAATAGTTTGCCTTTATACACTAAAATAATAGAAAATATTTTCTCTCATGTTATCCAATAACAAAAAATCAATTCATTTTCTAGAAATTCATTTTCTTAGGAAAGTACTTTCCAACAAATTTCATTTTTTGTCAAAACAAACAGACCCTTAAAGCACGAACAAGACTTACAGTACAAGAGAGTTCATTGTAATTAAGTTTTTTCTTATAATGTAAATGAATATAAATTAAATGCATGTTATAAATGTAAAGATAGATGGCATTTAGTTTCACCATTTATTAGTTTATTCATATTTGCTTTAAAAAAATTCAATAAATTGGCATTTAGTAATAGCAATTTATTAATTCAAAATTGTTGTAAACTTGAATATTTCCCCTTTTTCGCTAATTTGATAGTAAAGAAGATGAACATTCTCATGGTTCTTGTGAGCTATTTTGGAATCACAATTGTTGAGTTTAGCCCTTGCTTAAAATGATTTCATAATTTATTTTGATGATAACAAATAATTTGGATATGTTTAATGTGTTTATTTTTAGTGGTATTATCCTTGGAAGGCATTGAAGAATTTATTGAAGCTTTAACTTAGGCCTAAAGTTATTTTGTAAATGTTAGGGTATTTCTTTGATTGCTCAAGATTAAATAGTATTTGCCTCAAAGAGTTTTGGAAAATCCACTTAACTCATTTTCTGTGAAGGTAAAAGTTTTTGACAAGTTTTATTCTTTGGAAGATATAATTTTTAGTTGAAAAGAATGGTTTGAAAATCATTTCAAAATGCTTATGATCAAATATACTTCAAAACAAAGTTTAAAAACCATTTGTACAAGAGAGAATTTATTCAAGTATTAATTCAACCAATTCTGAGCTCATGAATTGATTCATCAGTTTAGAATGGGCATGTGAATCAATTTGTTCCTTTTTGAAAATGCTTGAGAGCCATTCATTTTGAATGAATTGACTTATGAATTGATTCTTAACTTTAAACACTAGGCACATGAATCAATCTGTGAATAGATTTGTACTCCTTAGAAAAATGCCTAAGAGTCATTCATGTTGAGCAAATCAATTTGTAGCTTAAAACAATAGGCTTATGAATCGATTTGTGCACATCTGTTTTTATCCAAAAAGCCTTCCAACTTGAGTGAATTGACTCACAAATTGATTCATAGTTCAAAAAATGCCTTCACAAATCGATTCATGAATGGATTTCTCTTGGATAAATTTTGAATTAATGGCTCTACACTGTGTCTAATGGCTCTCTCACTATAAATACCCTCTTTACTTATTTTCAATGCATTTCTTCATAACCTTAAGAGTAAATATAACCCATTTATTTGAGCTTCAATTGTTTATTAAAATATATCATCTTAAGCTAGATTTGAGCAAATCCTTTTCATATTGAGCATCAATTTGTTATTTAAAATTTTGTGTTCTTGATTATAATCCTTCATTTCATCTTTATTTCTGGGTATTTTCTAGGACTAGGAAACCCTAAGTTAACAAGAATGTGCTATCTCTTGAGTGTTTAGCTTTGATTGAGGAATCTCAAAAGGGCTTCGATTGTTTGAGTTGTACACCATTGTAGAGACTTCTTCAAGTGCTAGATTCAAATTTAGAGGGATTAGATATAATTGAACAGAAGTTGTTCAAGCTTGAAGAGTAAATATATACCTTGGAAAGGATCTTTAAGTAGGAATCACTATAAAAACTTGGTGTTTAAATCTCTCTATCCCTTCTCTTTTAATTTTTTGCAATTTATTTTTTGCACTTCATACCATTTGCATTCATAAATGTTCAAGTTAATGTTGAATACCCAAAGTGTTGGATTTTATATTATTAGGGCTAAACTATGAGATTGTTAATCATTTGTTTCTAAGTTTCTAAAATTTTATAAAAATTCAAAAAGGATTTTCAAAAATATTTTACAAAAGTGTAAAATCATAAAACTAATTCACCCCTTTCTTGGTGGAATCTTGGGTTATAATTGGCATCAGAGCTGACTTCTTGTGTTAAGGTGCAACCACCTTAAGAGGATCCAATGGATTCCAACAGTTTTAGTACCCAAATGTTCTCTGTTGAATAAATCCCTTAGGTTTAATGGATAACACCACACATATTGGAAACAAAAGATGAAAGATTTCATTAAGGCCACTAATATTGATATGTGAAAAATAGTTGAAAAAAGATACAATCTACCTATGAAAATTCAAAATATTGTGACCATTTTGAAACCTAAAAGTAATTAGAGTGAGGATGAGAAAAAGAAGCACCTCTTAGTTTTTAAGGTAAAATGGATTATATCCAATTAACTATAGCCTAGTGAATGCAAAAGAGTATCCAACTATGCTACTATAAAAGACACGTGACATGCTCTTAAAGATTACTTATGTAGGTACCACCTAAGTCAAAGCATCTAAAATTCACTCTTATATCTCAATATGAATTTTACATGATAAATGATGGTAAATCTGTCAAGGATATGGTGCAAAGATTTACTATTATTGTTAACCATTTGAGTATTCTTGGTAAGAAATTTGAAAATGCTAACTTAGTTCACAAAGTGCTTTGCTTATTGACTATTAAGTGGCAAATGAAGATTATGGCTACCAAAGAGTCCATGAAAATGGCATGCCTACTTTGTAAGAGATGTTTGGAAACTTAGAGAAATATGAGATAGAGCTTCAAAGATTTTCCAAGGTGAATGAGGATGATAGGCAAAGGAAGAACCTTGCCCTCAAAGTCATCACTACATATGATAAGGAAGATGATGAATTGGAAAGCTTAAACAACATCTATGATATCTTAGTAGAAGATTACTTGACTCTTCTCACCAAAAAGTACCAAAAGCTCTTAAATGCTCAAAAAGTTGGTGGAAAAAGAGAGCCTCCTCTCCTTAAGAGAAATATGAATAAAGGCAAGTAAATGAATTAATCAAGTCCATTTTGTTATGAATTTAAAAATCAGGACATACCAAGTATGATTGCCCTATGTATCTCAAGAAGCAATTGGAGAATAAAAGAAAAAAGAACAAGCATCCAAGCAAAAGGGCACATCCTACCATATAGGGTGATGATGATATGGATTCCTTTTAAGAAGAAGAGAATGATGAAGAAGCCTTGCTTTATCTCATGGCTATAGAAGATATTGATGTTAAGGTAAATGATGATGACTTCATCCATTCTCTTGAAGATTTAGATGGAACTTTGTGATGATTTGCTTAAGGCTAAAATGAATGTTAATCTTTCAAGAAAATCATTGCTTCCTTAGAAGATGACATTGAAAATTTATAAAAAGAAAATAATGATTTATTAAAAGAAATTGAAAACTTTAAGTTGTTATTACAAGTGTGTTCCATTTGTGAAAGTCTCAAGTCAAAATTTGATTATTTGAACAAGATGATTGAAAATTTCACAAAGTGTAAAGAAACCCTTGATATATTACTTGGAAGCTAAAGATGTGGTTTCAACAAACAAGGACTTGGATATAAGCCAAGTGTGTAAAAAAATTTTTATAAAAATCTCTTTATTAGGAAAACCATGGGAAATTAATCCTACATAACATGTTTCTATTGTGGACAAAGGGTCATGGTATTCACTCTTGTCTTAGAAAAGGAACACCTATATTAGAGAAAAGATGGTTTGGGTACCAAAGGCATCATCTAGTGGGACTAACTCCTAAGGACTCAAGACTATATGGGTAACCACATCAAAGAATGATTTTCCTTGTGACGATATGTGAGAGATCCCATAGCAACATGTGATTTCTTGATAGTGGATGTTCCTAACACATGACAAGTGACAAGTCTAAATTCTTCTCTTTAAGTCCTATTGATGGTGGAAATGTCACCTTTAGAGACAATGATAAAGGTAAGGTTGGTAAGGACTTTCATTCTTGTATTAAAAATGTTTTGTTAGTTAAGGAGCTCAAACATAATTTGCTTAACATTAGCCAATTTTGTGATAAGGAGAATAAAGTCACTTTTGACTCTACTTATTGCATAGTTGAGAACATAAATGATAAGTAAATTAAGTTTGTTGGCAAAAGATATAACAATATTTATATGATTAATATTGATGATGAGCCTATCATTGATTCTAAATGTCTAATTAATGTATGATGATTCTTAGCTTTGGCATAAAAGACATGCTTATGCAAGTATGGATCTTATTAGAAAACTTTCTAAAAATAATTTAGCTATTGGTTTGCCTAAGTTTATGTACATCAAAGATAGATTATATGATACATGTCAAAAGGGAAAATAAGTAAAGGCATCTTTCAAACCAAAAAATGTTATTTCTACATAAGACCACTTTAGTTACTTCACATGGACTTAATGGGTCCACCAAGAATTAAAAGTTGTGGTGGAAACTACTACATACTTCAAATTATTGATGACTACTTAAGGTTCACTTGGACATTATTTCATGCTCAAAAGAGTGATGTCTTTCAAGATTTTCAAAAACTTGCAAAGTCTATTCAAAATAAGAAAGGCACGATAATTGTAAGTATTCGAAGTAACCATGGTAGAGAATTTGAAAATTATGAATTAACTTGCTTTTGCAATAAGAATGCTATTGAACATAACTTCTCAACTTCTAGAACCCCTTAACAAAATGGAGTTACTAAGAAGAAAAATAAGTGTTTGGAAGACGGCAAAAACTATGTTTAATGATAGTTCTCTTTCTAAGTTCTTTTAGGCAAATGTAGTAAACACCACTTGCTATATTTCAAATAAAGCCTTGGTAAGGTTCATTCTTAAGAAAACACCTTATGAATTGTACAAAGGGAGAAATTTCAATGTATCGCATCTTTATGTTTTTGGTTATAAATGCTTTGTACTTAACAATAGCAAAGATAATCTTAGAAAATTTGATGCGAAATCTGATGAAGCCATTTTGATTAGGTATTCTTCTACTAGCAAAGTATTTTGAGTTTATAACAAAAGAATTTTGCTAATAGAAGAATCCATTCATGTTGCTTTTGATAAATCTACTTCCCATATGCATAAAATTGATGATGATGATAAGCAAGTAGATTCTTGGCTTCCTTAAAGAGATTCAAATCTTCATCAAGAAATAAATTAAGAGGTAAAAGGAGACAAATAAGATAAATATGATAAAGAGCCTCCTCCCATGAACATCTCAAATGAAAAATAGCTCATTGACCACAAAGAACATGGAAGATCATAAAGAGCCATCCTATTGCTCAAGTCACTAGTGATGTGTCTCAAAGGATAACATAGAGTACTCTTAGAAATGTTTATGATCATTTAGTTTTTCTTTCTCAAACTAAACCTAAAAACATTAATGATGCTATGAATGATGAACATTGGATCTTGACCATGTAAGATGAGTTAAATCAATTTTAAAGAAATAAGGTTTGGGAACTTGTGCCAGGACCCAATGATCATTTAATTATAGGAACTAAATTGGCCTTTAGGAACAAGTTTAATGAAAATGGTGTCCTTGTTAGAAACAAAGACCGATTGGTAGCAAAAGGTTATAACCAAGAGGAAGGCATTGATTTCAATGAAACATATGCAATACCAGCTAGACAAGAAGTAATTAGAATGTTATTGGCATATGCTTGTGAGGGTCCCAGTAAAAGATATAGAATCACGAATCTTGCCCTTATTCCTTTAGGGGAATTTGTATACACATTATTTCTTTATGAATTCTTCTTTTGTATTTAACAAGAATTGTAATTTATTGCCTTATTTTAAGAGACATAGCAATCAATTAATTAGTAAATATGCATACAATAGAATTGTTAATTGTGTAGCAAATAAATTGTGTAGAAGGAATGTAAATGTAGGAGTAGAAAAGTAGAAATCAAAGACACATATTTTTAAAGTAGTTCAACTTAAATTGAAATCGCAATTCAAATCTACTCCACTAGATAATCCTCAACCGGATCACCACTTTAAGTAATCAAAAACATCAAGATTTTACCAAGCTCTTGAAATGCTAGTTTATAACATAAGAATTACACAAGTTTCTTGCTAACATAAAAACAAACACAAGACTTAAAATAGGCTCTTGTTAACGTAGACAAGATTCTTATCAACCTAGTTCAACAAAAAAAATAAAGGTAAAAAGGATTAAAAAATACAATACCACATGTTTGAGATCAAATCTCAAACAGCTAGGATGAATTTAGTAGAGCTTTAAGTCAGAATCACTTAATTAGATCTTTGAAATCTTATGAGGTAGAAAGAAATCTGGTTTAACACTTTTACTCAGAGATTTTCACACTTTAAGAGGAGAGAAGAATATGAAATCTAATTAAGAACTGAAGGTAGTTAGGACTTTTATAACTACTGTAACCGACTATAATAGAATAACTAACTTTCAGTTAGTGAATCAATTCAGAGTGGTTATTACTTATGAATTGGTTTAGTAATCAAATCATAGCCTTTTAACATTAAGGCTTGAATCAATTACTGAAGCAATTCAACTTAGAATCCTAACCTTCAGTAAAAAGTATTTATAAAACTTTTCTTCACAAATCGATTGGTGAATCAATTTCAAGATGATTTTTCACAAGTTCTTCAGTGAATCGATTCACAAGGTGTAAAACATTATTTTTTTCAAGTGGTTTGCATATACCTCATTATTAATTAAAAAAATATTTGAATCAAACCTCATTTGAATTCATTTACAAAAGATTCTATTAAAATAAAATAATTCCTAAATTCATTTTCTGATCTCTTGAATCACATGCTTTGAACCTACAAAACAAATTAAAATACTAAAATATATTGTCAAATAAAATTGGTTTTCAACATTAAAACTAAGGAAAACATCTACCTAAAGTAACCTAGGCTAACAATCTCCCTCTTTTTGATGGTGGCAAATAATTTTAGATGAGGTTCAAAGTTAAAAAATTTAAAAGGAGGATATCATCTAATATCATCTAAAATTAAGCTTTAACTTTTTCTCCCCCTTTTGTAACATCAAAAAGAAACAAAATATAGCAAACAAATAAAGTAAGATGTATAGTGTGCAAAATATAATGTCAAAATTAAAATAATAAGATTAGTTCCCCCTAAACTATTTATTATTTCATTTATTCAAAGATAATATGGAAATGAGTTAGGATTTAAAAATAGAATAAGAATATATTCTAATTAGGAATAATAGCTTCAAAATGACTAAAGTGTATCTCGAATCGATTATGGAATCGATTCATGTAGGTAGACTTAGATTTTCTATAATTTTAGATCAGACAGAAATATTGAAAAATCCTCTAAATTGATTCAAGAATTGATTCTAAATACAAATTTTTTAGGTGTGAATCAATTCTTAAATCGATGCAAGAACTCAAATTAATCCTGAAAAAATTGTGAATCAATTCTAGATTCGATTCATGGTCCATAAATCAGTTTTTATATAGAAATGAACTAGAATTTATTGTCAAGTTTTATACCTTAAAGCCTTAAAGCATATGCCTGCAAAACAAACTTAAGAAACTCCGATGCTTAACTTAGATTTTGCATTCAAAAATCAATCATAACAAATAAAAAATATCAAGAACTATTAAGAATTTAAAAAGCATACAGCAAACAATAGAAAATAATAGAAAACTGACTAATTGATATCACTTTCTTCAGGGTTCATCATTCCAATTTCCTTTGTAATGAAAACAAATCTCTTATCATCTAAAAGTTTTCTAAAAATGTCAGCTAATTGAAAATCTACTTAAACAAAATCAATTGAAATGTCTCCCTTTTGGACATGATCCCTTAAGAAATGATGTCTGATCTAAATGTGCTTAATCTTAGAATGCATTACAGGATTTTTAGTAATATTTATTGCACTTGTGTTGTCACAAAGCATTGGAATTTTCTCAAACTTTAATCTATAGTCTGAAAGCTGTTATTTCATCCAGAGAATCTAGGCATTGTAACTTCCAATAGCTATGTACTTTGCCTCAGTAGTGGATAAAACAACATAATTTTGCTTTTTGAATAACCATGAAACTAATGAATTGAGAAGTACCTCTAGTACTCTTCTTATCTGTTTTACTCCCTACATAATCTGCATCAAAATATCCTAATAGACTATAACTAATAAACTTAGGATACCAAATCTTAAATGCTTAGTTCCTACTAGGTATCTAAAAATCCTTTTAATTGCTGATAGGTGTGATTCCTTCAGGTTTTTTTTATATCGTGCACATACACAAACACTAAGCATAATATCAAGCCTACTAGTAGTAAGTATATCAAACTACCTATCATCCCTCTAAATAGAATAGGATTTACACTCTTTCCATTCAAATTATGATCTAATTTTAAAGATGGACTCATAGATGTGCCTATAAGTTTATATTTATTAACCTAAAATTTCTTTAGTAGTTCAAGAGTATATTAATTTGACATAAAAGAATACCTTTGGCTAATTGTTTAATTTGCAAGCCAAGGAAAAAGGTCAACTCCCCTATCATGGACATCTCAAATTCATTTTGCATTAACTTTAAGAAATTTTTGCATAATTGCTCATTTCTAGAGCCAAAAACAATGTCATCTACATAAATTTGTACAAGCAGAATATCTTTATCTTTCTCTAATATAAAAAATATTGTATTAACATTCCCTCTTTTAAAGCCTTTCTAGATTAAAAATTTACTAAGTTTGTCATACAGGCTCTAGGTTCCTATTTCAAACCATATAACGTTTTTTGCAACTTAAAAACATGGTTTGGATTTAGGGGGTCTTCAAAACCTGGAGGCTATTGTGCATAGATATCTTCTAAAATGTATCCATTTAGAAAAGTACTTTTAACATCCATCTAGTAAAGTTTGAAGTTTCTTGTACAAGTAAATGCCAACAACATTCTAATGGCTTCTAGTCTAACTACTAGTGCAAAGGTTTCATCAAAGTCTATTCCTTCTTCTTGGTTATATCCTTTTGCTACCAGCCTAGCTTTGTTTCTTATTATCACTCCTTTCTCATCCAATTTATCTTTAAAAACCTAACAAGTCCCTATTACATTATGATGATCAGATTTTGGCACAAGTGTCCAAACTTGATTTCTTGTAAACTGGCATAATTCTTCTTGAATGGCCAAAATCCAATTGTCATCTTGCAGGGCCTCTTAAATATTTTTAGGCTCAATTAAAGAAACAAAAGCAGAGTGATTATAAAAAATTTTCAAGTTACTATGAGTTACCTGTTTAGTTGCATCCCCTATGATAAGTTTTCTGGGATGATTTCCTATGAATTTCTAAAGTTTTTTAGGAGAGCCGGATGGTGTAATTTCCAATATGGCGGAGTCCTTCTCTTCTTCTCTTGGTTCTGCAGTATATACCTTTGATTTATCTTACTGATTTTTTGAAGTTGAGTTGGAGGTCCACCAATCTTGTTAACCTTCCTCTGCACCTAATCTATGATCACTTAAAATAAATTCATCAAAGACAACATACACAGATTCTTCTATCTTTAAGGTCCTTTTATTATATACCCTAAAGGCCTTACTAGATGAAGAATAGCCAAGAAAATTTCCTTCATCATACTTAGGATCAAATTTATCTAGATTATCCATGCCATTGTTAAGTATAAAACACTTATAACCAAAGACATGAAAGTATGATGTGTTAGGTTTTCTTTCAAAGTATAATTCATAGGGTGTTGTGTTTAAAATAGGTTTGAGAAATACCCTATTCATAATATACCATGCAGTGCTAATTGCATCAGCACAAAAGGACTTTAGAAGTGTGTTGTCATTTAGCATGGTTCTTGCCATTTCACCCAAACATTTGTTTTTCCTTTCAACAACACCATTTTGTTGCGGTGTTCTGGGTGCAAAAAAATTGTGACTAATGCCATGCATTTCATAGAAACCAGTGAAGTCCTTATTTTCAAATTCTTTCTCATGGTCACTTCTTATGGAAATAATAGAACATCCTATTTCATTTTGGATAATATTTGCAAGTCATTTAAAGGCTTGAAATATGTTATTTTTGTGAGATAAAAAGAAAGTCCATGTAAATCTAGAAAAATCATCCATAATCACGAATACATAAAAGTTGCCTCCATGGCTTAGGATTCTAGATGGACTAATTAAGTCCATATGAAATAAGTCAAGGGGTTTTGAAGTTAAGATAGTATTTTTTAAATTTAAATGAGGATTTCACTTGCTTACCTTTCTGATAAGCACTACATACCTTGCCTTTGATGTAATTTAATTTAGGCAAACCAGATACTAGATCTTTCTTAGATAATTTTCTAATTAATTCCATGTTTACATGTCCTAATCTTCTATGCTAAATCCAAGTATCATCATAAAAACTAACTAAGCATGCTGAGTCCAACTTAAATTCAAAATCAAGATCAAATAAGTAGACATTGTTAACTCTATGGCCTACAAGTTTAAATTGATTATCACTGCCATTCATAACTAAGCATTTATTTGAATTAAAAATAACCCAATTTTCTTTATCACAGAACTGACTTATACTTAACAAATTATGTTTAAGACCATCTACATACAAAATGTAATTTATATAGCAGTTAGAGGACTTACCAATTCCTTTAACATTCCTTTTAGAATAGTCTCCAAAGGTCACCTTACCTCCATTTATAGGTGTGAGACAAATGAACTTATCCTTGTTTCTGGTCACTTTCCAGAAACTATAAATTTGTGTTTTGTCTCTCACATCCCTGTAACATGAAGTTTATACTAGCATTAGTGGTACCCACTAAATTTGGGTCCATTATTGTTAGTAGACATAACAGAAATTTTCTTAACTGTCGTAGATTTAGGTAACCATACTAGTTTTTCATTTGGCTTTAGCAAGTAAGTCCTCTTCCTAAAAGGACAGTCTCTAATATGATGCCTTTTGTGATTATAGTAGAAACAAGTAATATTGGCAGGGTTCCATCTCTTAAATTTCCTATAATGATGCTATCTAAATCCTAGACCAACTCTATTATAAGAAAACTTTTAATTCTACAGCATATCTTCTAATTTTTTATTGTTGTCAAAAAAACCTTGTAAGGTCTTTGTTAAAGTCTCAATGTCAAATTTATACATACTTCATTGTTCACATTCTTTCCAATTAAAGTAGTCAATTCAGCATTCTCCTTTTCTAAGAATTTAACTTTTTCAATCAAAACTTTCTGCTCATTCTTAAAAGTGGTTAATTACTTCTTAGTTTCCACTAAAGAGTCATATAATTTAACACATAGATCATCTAGATCTTCATCATCACTATTAAAATCTTTGTCAGACTCATCACTAGACTCATCATTATTAGAAATAGCAAAGAAAGAGTTTTTGCCCAATCCTCAAAATTATCATTGTGTCTAGCCATAAGACATAATAAGGCATCATCTTCTGATTCTTCTTCATCAGCAGCTATATCACCTTCTTCATCATCCCATATAGTAAAATTAGATTTCTTATAGGATGGTCTCTTCTTTCTTTTTTTCATTCTCCAGCTGTTATTTCAAGTAAACTGGGCAATCTGGCTTAATATAGCCAAGTTTTTTACACTCAAAACAAGTAAGGACTGTGCTGATTGAATTTCCTTGCTCAGTCTTAGCATTATTCCTTCTTTGTGATGCTAATTTTCTCTTGTCTTTATTCTTCTTTTCCCTTATTATTCTTTGCAACTTTTTGCTTAACAATGCAACATTTTCTTTATTAATTGCATCTATATCACTTTCAAAATCTTCTTTATCTGATTCAGATTCTTTAGCAACTTTGAGAGCTAGAGTCTTTTTCCTTTTCTCATCTCCACTCTTTTTGTATCTCCTCAAGTCCAAGTCATGCTCTTACAAGTTTCTGAAGAGCTCTTGTATTATAAGGATACCCATCTTTAATGATTCTTTAATTGAAGCAACCTTGGGCTGCCACTCCTCTGTCAAAGAGCTTAGAATTTTATGAACAAGATCTACATTTTCAAACTTTCTACCAAGTAGCATTAAATGGTTAGTGATTGCAGTGAATCTCTGGATTAAATCATTAATTGACTCACCCTCTTTCATTTTGAACATTTCATATTGTGACACAAGAACATGCATCTTTGAAGCCTTAACCTATGAAATGCCTACATGTACAATCTCTAATGCGTCCCAAATTTCCTTAACAGTAGAATAGTTTGAGATCCTTTCATACTCATTAGGTAATAAGGAATTTGAAATTATCCATTTTACTTTAACAGCAAGCAAGTATTTCTTTCTCTCATTTTCTGTTCAAAGTAACTTAGGTTTAAGTTCTACACTATCATTGATTAGTGTCTTGGGAGTTTCATAACCAACCTTAACCAAATCCCACATATCCACATCTGTAGTGTTCCCCATTGAAACTAGGAGGTTTGTGCATTAGTGGACATTGTAAAAAGTAATTAGAATCCATTATTTTCAAGAAAATACAGGTGCATCAAGAGCCAAAGCTCTGATACCAATTAAAGGTCCCAGTAAAGGATATAAAATCATGGATCTTGCCCTTATTCCTTTAGGGGAATTTGTATATAGCTTATTTCTTTATGAATTCTTCTTTTGTATTTAACAATAATTGTAATTTATTACCTTATTTTAAGAGACATAGTAGATAACTAATTAGTGAATATGCAGACAGTAGAATTGTTAAATGTGCAGCAAAATAAATTGTGTAGAAGGATTGTAAATGTAGGAGCAGAAAAGTAGAAATCAAAGACACAGATTTTTAAAGTGGTTTAACTTGAATTGAAACAGTAATTTAAGTCTACTCTATTAGATAATCCTCAACTAGCTCACCACTTCAATGAATTAAAAACATCAAGATATAACTAGGCTCCTGAAATGCTAGTTTACAACACAAGAATTACATAGGTTTCTTACTAACCTAAAAATAAACACAAGACTTAAAACAAGCTCTTGCTAACCTAGATAAGATTCCTATCAACTTAGAAATCTCAATAGAAAAACAAAGGTAAAATGGATTAAGAAATATAATACCACAAGTTTGAGATCAAATCTCAAATAGCTAGGATGAATTCAACGGAGCTTTAATTCAAAGTGTCTTGATTAGATCTTTGAAATCTTGTGAGGTAGAGAGAAATCTGGTTTAGCACTTTTACTCAAGGATTTTCACACTTTAAGAGGAGAGAAGAATATAAAATCTGATTAAAAATTGAAGGCAGTTAGGACTTTTATAACTACAATAACTGACTGTAATAAAATAACCAACTTTCAACTAGTAAATCGATTCATGAATCAATTCAGAGTGGTTACAACTAATGAATTAGTTTGGTAATCGAATCATAGCCTTTTGACATCAAGCTCAAATTGATTACTAAATTGATTCAACTCAGAATCCCAACCTTTAATAAAAAGTATTTTTCAAAACGTTTATTCATAAATTGATTGGTGAATCGATTTCAAGATGATTTTTCACAAGTTCTTTAGTGAATCAATTCTAAAATCAATTCACAAATTGCAAAACATTATTTTCTTCAAGTAGTTTGCATCTACCTCATTATTAGTTAAAAAAAATATTTGAATCAAACATCATTTAAATTCATTTACAAAAGATCCTATTAAAATAAAATAATTCCTAAATCCATTTTCAGATCTCTTGAATCACATGCTTTAAACCTGCAAAATAAATCAAAATACTAAAATATATTGTCAGATAAAATTATTTTTCAACATTAAAACTAAGGGAAATATGTAGCTAGAGTAACCTAGGCTAACAACTTGCATAAAAGGCTTTAAGCTTTATTGAATGGATATTAAAAGTGCCTTCTTGAGTGGCCTAATTTCTAAAAAAGTGTACATTAAACAACTTATAGGTTTTGAAATTCATTTCTTTCCTAATTATATTTATAAACTTAAAAATGCACTTTATAGTCTCAAACAAGCTCCTAGAGCTTAATATGAGTGATTGAACAAATATCTTACAAACAATGGTTTTTCAAGAGGAAAGGTGACACCACTTTGTTCATAAAACACAAAGGTAATGATATCCTTTTAGTGCAAATATATGTTGATGACATTATTTTTTTTGCTACTAATAAGTCCAAGTGCAAGGATTTTGCTAAAATGATGCAAGGAGAATTCAAAATGTCCATGATAGGAAAGATGATATAAAGAGATGATTTTCTTCCTTACTCTCCAAATCAGACAATCAAGAGTTAGAATATTTATGGGCCAAATCAAATAAGAAAATTACTAAAAAAAAGGAAAATAGTCAACCTATAGTTATTGAGAAGTTAACCAATTTTTTTCTTTTCCTATTTTACCCTCCTAATAGCCAACTTCCTTTCCTTTTTTCTTGGCTTTGGCCAAAAAAATTCATGCAAAACTCCCTCATCTTCTTCCTTAAGCTTTCAACTTCTCTTTTTAGCTTCACTCTCTCTACAAGTAAACTCATCAATTCTTTCTATTATTTTCTTAAATTTTTATTGTTAAATCTTCTCTTCTTCCTTTTCGATTTGATAATAAAATAATGCTGATTCATTGGGTGAAGCTTTAGACATGAATTTTCGCTATTATTCACATCACTATTCAACCCATGAATTAACTTGCTTTTTCTGGCATTTTAAAGCTTGAATCTATTAGATATAGCTTGTTTCTATTAAATTGAATCATAATCTAAATATATAAGCTTAGTTAAAGAGAGAAATTTTTAAAGAAGTTTGGGTGCTAATAGACTTTTCTTTGTGTTCTTGAAGAGCATAAATAGATTTGGTATGATTAGCTGTACCTTTGTATTTCCAGCTAGCAAGGTGAATATTTCTTACCATTCTTGTGAATTAATATATCCTTTTTGATTGTGATACTGAATAAATGAAGATATTTAATGAAAATGGGTTATGTAATTGTAAGGTATGATTTATGATCAAATGGTTTGATCAATGAAATAATTAGTTAGTGAATGAAATGAATGGATTTTGTGTATGTTTGAGCCAATAAAACATTTAAAAATAAGCTCTTATAGTGAGAATTTGCCATATAAATAGCCTCCCTATTTTTTTACTATTTGCATGCAAAATCTACTTGTGCAAGATGAATCACACCTTTTTTAATTGAACTCGTGATCATGCTCATAGAAACCCTATAGTTTTTCTTGACTGATTGGAATTGAATTTTGAACTAAAATTTCATAATTCAAATCAACCTTCCCTACTCTGGTTTCCAATTCTAATTATGATTTTGATCACGTTTGAAATTAAACTTCCTAAAAGTTTTCAAATTTTGGTGAGCAAACTCACATTTTTAGCTACATTTCCTCGAGTTAAATCAAACTCTTCACAAATAAGTTTTTCGATTCTAATCGTGATCCTGATTGCACTTTTAGCAAATTTTATATTATTTTAATTAATATCTATTTCTCCTAATTTTATTCTAAATTCTTTAAATTAATCTTATAATGAATCCAAATAATTCAAACATAACAAATAGAGTTTATAAAAATATAAATCATAAATTAATAACAAGGAATAGAATTATTGTGTATGCAAGAATATTCAATCAATGAATTTATAAACCAAAGTGATTATGAGACAAGATATGAAGATAATAATGAATGACTATGATTGTGGAAATGCAATTACTATGAGTAGTATTATGGTGTAAAGTCTGATAATGTACATAAAATATTGAATAGCATATGATGTTGTGATGTTATGATTGTTGTTGGAATTATAATCATTTACAATAAATAATTATATGGTGTAAAGCTTGTATATGTATAAAGATGGGAATGATTTAGTGTACTTATTGTGAATACCATGGTTATATAAAGTGCGATGACATTTGTGAATTATGAATGGTGTGTGTGACACCAAGAATGATATTAACATGTGATCATGTGATATTGATGGGGTGTGATGGAGAATTATGAACTAAATCCTAGATTTGCACACTCTAAATTGAAGAGTTAGATAAGGATGGATTGGAGGGATAAAGTTGGATTTGTAAGAAATAAGGCTAGAACAAAGTAACAAGGAAATTTACATTTCCTGTTATGTAATATTTGAATGGCTTGGTATCATATGAACTATTGCAAAATATTATTATGTGATTAGAATGCAAAGTAAGCTAAAATGTAGGCTGGTGATTTTGAAAGCCTAGCTCGGCATCATGTTCAAAAGTAATATAATGTAAGTTTCTTTATATACAAATCTCTAATTGTCAATGATTGCTTATGGAAGATTTTATAAGAAATAGCCAAATAGATAGGGTATGAATTCTTGTGTTTATACATACTTTGTTGTTTGATGAGTTTATAAGTCTAGTATGTTTTATTCACTGAGCTTCAAACTCACTCTTTTCTAGAATGCTTTTTTTAGATTCTCAAGATACTACAAATCCCATCCTAGAAAAGTAAAATGGATAATAATCTGATGGAAATAACAACTAACACCTACACTACCATGATATCAAGTTCATTAGGAAGCTATCAGATAAACATCCACTACATCGTCATCCTGAAACTGTCAGGATGTGAAGTTTTACACAACGTGAAAATTATTCCACTTAAACTGCCAAATGTATTTTTAATGATAGCCCTAGGATGGTTTGTAGGCCAATCATCAAGTTAAAAACTATTTTGCTATCTTTTGAAGACATGTGAATAGAAAAAGGCCACAAGGCTTAATTACAATAACCTATGTTTTAGTAATATGATAAGATATAGGTTAAGGAAGCTTCTTTTTACTGTCCTATCTTTTGAAAAGTGCTTTTGGCAATTTGATAGTGGAATTAGGCATTAGAATGTAGACTAGGTAATAGTTGCTATAACTGTTTAAGACTTATGTACATTTGAGCAAGATTAGTATATGGCCTGTTGGGCAGTACCAGTGTAAATTAATTAACATTTATATATATTTACTCATGAGTAAACTTATGTATTACTTTTCAAAATTTAGTTGTCTTTGTATTATGATGAGATAATTCCAAGAATAACTCGAGATAATGATAACAGGTAGAAATGGAAAAAGGCTGGTGAATACCTAGTAAAGGAGTAACTTTCACATTAGTCATGATCAGGACTTTAATGTCGTGACATAATCTAAACAAATGTGATAATACAAGTGCTATTAAGCTAACTAAAAACCCTATCTTGCACTCTAAAATAAAATATATAGAGATTAGACATCATTTCATTTGGTATCATATTTAAAGAGGAGATATTTCCTTTGAATTTGTTCAAACTGATTTTTAATTTGCTAATATTTTTACAAAACTTGATAAAAATTATTTTTGCTTTTATAAGGAGAGAATTTGACATGTTAAATCCCTTAGAAAATGAACTTATTTGAATTGAAACACTTATTTCTATTTGTGTTATTCCTTTTTAAGTAATGTTCATCAATGATTTTAATTTATTTTTGAATTTATTTAGTTACTTTTAATTGAATTATTTACTGACTTTGGTATCAGAGAGTCCCCATATTTTGTTTTACAGGTAGGGGTGCAAAACGGGCCAGCCCGCGCGGAGGGGGCCTGACCCATGCGGATACGGGCCTAAACGGGCCAGGCCGTTTAGGCCCGCATTTAAACGGGCCATCAAATACCTTGTCCGCCCCGTAAAAAAATACGAGCCGGCCCGTAAAACCCACGGATTTAACCTTATTTTTGCATCAAATTCACGGGCCCGCATAGGCTCGCAAACCCGTTTAGGCCCGCATTTAAACAGGCTGCCCTTCTCCAAGTCCGTCCCGTAAAAAATTATGGGCCAACCCTCAAAGCTCGCGGGCCCAAAGCCCGTTTAACATCCCTATTTACAGGTACCACATTGATTAAAATGGGTTTCTCATGATATTTAAGTGATTTTGGTTTGTTTGAAGTTAAGATTAATTGTTTGGGATGTGTGGAAAGGTCAAAAAATTGAAGTTTTTTAGTTTATATTAGGCTGAATCTATTCAGGAAAGGTCTGGAGATTTGAATTGACTCATGAATCAATTTGTGAAGATTAGAGGGTCTTAGGTTGCTTCATGGAGAGAGCAAATTGACTCACAAATTGATTCGTTTACCAGTGTTAATTATATTGATTCATGAACTAACTCATGAATCGTTTCATCTAGAAAACTTGACTTCATCAATTGACTAGTGAATCAATTCGTCTGGGGTTATTTAAATTCTAAACCACCTATGAATTAATTCATCTAGGGTTATTTAAATTCTAAACCACATTTCAGGAGCCATTTTGTGAAAAGACCTAAGCCTAAACCCTCTACTCTCTCTCCTAAACATTCTATCACCTTCTCTAATCTTCAAATTTCATCAATTAATTCACAAATTCACTTTACCCAAACACTTTTCACTTTCTTTCCTTCAATTCTACTGATTGAAATTCACAAGTTCCCCTCTCTTTCCAAAATTCCCAAATTCTCCATTCTTCTCTCAGGAAACTTTTCTCTCAGGAAACTCCATAACTAACAATTTTGCACATAAAAGGAGGAATTTGGTTGGTAACAAGCAAATGGCTCCCCTTAGTGCTCATATGAAAAAGAAAAGTCCTTTCCCAATCAAAAGTCATATGATAGGTATCTTGCTTTCAAAACTAAGATAGTAGATCCTCTTAAATGTTAAGGTATGAACTTTTTATGTGATAGTCATCTTGAACGACCTAATGCTTTGGAAAAATACAAATTAAGCAAATTTGTTGAATTCAATGCTAACTACTATCCTAGGCTAATTCATATGTTTTATGCCAATCTTAATGTTAGGGATGATAAATTATCTATCATGGTTATGCAAAAGACCATTAATTTAGGTGTTAAGGTGTTGTATGAACTGTTTGACAAGTGTGGTGAAGGACATTGGGTGACTGATAAGAATATACAAGATTATAATAAAGAATAAGCTCTGAAAATTTTGTTTCCTCATGTTACTCCTATTATCCAAAGTGGCAAGTTATTGTTTTGTCTATGGATGACTGCCTTTTGCATTATACTACTGCCAAGATTATCTTGCCAAGAAATACCAACCTTACACAAATTGTTAAGGTTGAGCTCTTTCTTATGCGGACTATTTGTAAAGGCGTCCAAGTTAACGTTTCATATCTCATTCTAACTATATGGGCCAGTTTCACACCAAAAACAACACAAACTTTTAGCCCCATGGGATGATACTTTATCATATTTTTAAGTGTTTTCAAGTTTCTATGAGTCTTGAGAAAGAATTTATGTATAAGACTAGCATCACTATTATCAATGAGAAAAATCTTCATCAAATGGGGTTGGAATATATGAATGGGAAGTAGAGGAAATTGATCACTGTTGGAGGTTCTTCTTCTACTAAAGGTTATAGAGCTTCAGCTGAGAGCAATGCTATCCAAACTGAAACTTTTGCTCTCCTAAAACAAATGCAAATCCAACAAAATTCCCTCCATGATTCAATGTTGAAGAACTTTGCTAAGGTTTATACTAGTCAAAAACTGATTCATGAGCGATTAGACTCAATGCAAGAGCATCTCTCCATTTTCCAAGCAAACATGAATCTTGACATTAAGGAGATCTATGATCACTTGAATGACATGACCACCTAAATTAATGAGATCAATGAAGCTATCATGGCTAGTGGAGAATAGATGTTGATTTGTTTTTTATTAGTTGATATACATTGTTTCCTCCAGCCTAATTTCCCCTTTACAATACATTGTTTTTGTTACTTTTTGATTTACTCTTTGGAATAATTTTTGGATTCTTATGTTGGATTATCTTGGTTTTTCATAATTGAGTTTTAGTGTGATCTTTGGTGCTATCATATTACCTTTATTCATTTCTTTTTTATGGTGCCAAAAAGAGGAGAAATAATTATATTTTGGTTGTGCATGTTTTAAGGGGGAGTTTATGTGCTAAATGCTTGTTATTTATCTCTAACCCCAAAATGGTTTGTTATCATCAAAAAGGGAGAGATTGTTAAGTTGAGCCCTTTCTTAAAATGATTTCTTAATTTATTTTGATGATAAAAAATGTTTTAGATATGTAAGGTGTTTATTTTTAATGGTATTATCCTTGGAAGGCCTTGAAGAATTTATTAAATATTTAGCTTAAGCCTTGAATTATTTTGTAAGAATTAAGGTATTTCTTTGATTTAGCTCAAGGTTAAAAATTAATTTTAGATAGCATTTGCCTCAAGGAGTTTTGGAAAATCCTCTTAAATTATATTCCATGAGGGTAAAAGTTCTTGACAAGTTTTATTCTTTAGAAAATATAATTTTTAATTGAAAAGAATGGTTTAAAAGTCACTTAAAAATGTTTTGGATCAAATATCCTTCAAAACAATGTTCAAAGACCATTTATATAAGAGAGAATTTATTCAGGTATTGATTCAGTCAATTCTGAGCTAACAAATCGATTCAGCAGCATAGAATGGAGCATGCAGATTGATTCATGAATCAATTCATGCTCTTTTGAAAAATGCCCAAGAGCCATTTATTTTGGGCAAATTGACTTGTAACTTTAAACAGTGGACATGCAAATCAATTCATGTCCCTTTGAAAAATGCTCAAAAGTCATTCATGTTAAGCGAATCGATTTGTTGCTTAAAACACCAAGTTCACTAATCAATTCATGAATTGATTCATGCACATCAGGTTTTATCCAGAAAGCTTTCCAACTTGAGTGAAAAAAGTTGTGAATCGATTCGTAGTTTAAGAAATGCCTTTGTGAATCAATTCAATTTGGGTAAATTTTGAATAAACAACTCTTGATTGTGTCTAATGCCTCTTTCACTATAAATACCCTCTCTACTCATTTTCAATACAATTCTTCATAACCCCAAGAGACAAATACAACACATTTTCTCTGAGCTTCAATTATTAACTCTATTCATCATCTTGAACTAGATTTGAGCAAATTTCTCTCCTATTGAGCTTCTATTTGTTATTTGAACTTCTAAGTTCTTGATTGTAATCTTAAGTGTTTAGTTTTGAGTGAGGAATCTTAATAGGATTTTGGTTTTTAGGGTTATATAACTATTGTATAGGCTTCTTTTAAATGTTAGATTCAAATTTTGAGGAATTGGATATAATGAAATTGAGCTTATTCAAGCTTGAAAAGTGAATGTAAACCTTAAAGTGAATCTTCAAAGGAAAATCACTATGAAAATTAGCATTAAAATCTCTTTATCCTTTCTCATTTGATTTTCTACAATTTATTTTCTATATATATCATATCCTTTGAATTCATAAATGTTCAAGTTGCTGTTGAATAATCACTACAAAAAAAAGGTTTTTGGCGACCGAAATTAGAGACCGAAAAATTCGGTCTCTAATGGCGACCGAATTGCCACTACCTTGCTACTGCAAGGGGGGAAAATTAGGAAGCTATAGCTATCGAATCAGCGATCGAAATTTCGGTGGCTAATATTTTTATCAATATTCGGTGGCTGAGTGTTGGCTAAGTGGTGACAAATTATGGGAATAATAATTTTGTTTTGGAATGGCTTTTGAGACCGATTATTTCGGTCGCTGTATGAGGT